>PVIA01011012.1:0-47575 GCA_004024845.1 Tonatia bakeri | reverse complement strand
CCCTTCCCTTCCCTTCCCTTCCCTTCCCTTCCCTTCCCTTCCCTGCTGTGAACATTATTCATGTGTCGTCCATTCCCTTCCCCATGCCGCATCCCCCCCACCTCCCCCTGCTTCCCGGGCCCAATTTACTACAACTATTGGATGGAGGCAAATTGGGGCAAATGCAGGAAGCTTCCTGGCTGTCTGGGATCTGAAATTACAGGCACAACCTTGTTGTCTCCCCAGGGAAAGTCTGTCACAACACATGCTGCTCAGGACTGCACCCCATTCCACCTCCTTAGCAGGCGCCAAGGTCAGCACAAAACACGGGAGCAAAGTGACAATCCGTGCAGTGTGATTCTGTAGGAAGCCCTTTTCCCCCTCCCCTAAGAGAATAGCAATTCTTCTGGCAGAAATACTGATTTTTGAGTCTCACTACATACTGCTGTTACATAATTGAAAAGTAAAAACAAGAAATTCTAATAGCTACAATATATTGGCCATTTATTCTAAGCCAGAAACTCTGATGGGAACTTTATGCGCCCAGTTTAGTCCCAGTCACTACCCTGCCATTATGCAGAGGCTCAGGGAGGACACACGCGTTCAGGTTCAACCACTCCCGCATGGAAGGGCCGAACACAAACTGTTGTCTGACTGCGCAGCTGTGCTCTTTGCTTCGTCCTCCCAAAGAAGAGAACCCCCCCTCACTCATGCAGGGAGGGACAAAACCAATCCACGGTAAGAACAGGTAAAACCAAAGAGGATGGGCTGATAAGGGGATTACAATGATTATGAGGGAATTTAGTCATGCTTAACAATCAAATAATATGTAAACCATAGCATGGCTAGTAAACCTATGAAATCTTCAACTTCTTTTACCTGCATAAAGGTTTTTGGTGAATTTGAAAAGGATCCCTGTCAAAGAGAGGGGCTCATGGAATGTGCAAGAAGCTTTGGATTGGGGTCCAACGCTGGCTTTATTACCTAATGACCTAAGACCTTGGCAGAAACTGAGCTGAATGTGGAAGGACATAAATGAATGAGAATTCACCAAGTGAAGCTTCAAGCTGAGGAACCTCCAAGCTGAGCTGCCCGGGACCTGACTCCCCTTCTGCTAAAGCTTCTATTCTTCCTGTCCTGTCGAAGAGATCTCTCCTCCGGTTCCTCTAGTGGTGGCAGCTCCTGGATCAAGCCCAGCCCCAGCTCACTGTAGTTGTGTGAGAAGGAAGCCTCAGGGCTGTGCTGCCTGGAGGAGCCACTCTGTCTTCAAGCCCAGCAGCAGGGCCAGGGCAATGAACAGGTTGTGATTTGAAAACTGAGTAGCTGAGCCCGGGAACTAAAACACACACTGTCTAGGGGTGAGAGAGAGAGTATGTGTGTGTGTGTGAGTGTGAGAATATCTGAGTGTGTGCCAGGGGCCATGAAACTGTATGTGATTGCATGTGCATATGTGTGTGAGTGTGAATGTGAGTACAGAGTGGGGAAGGTTGTGAGAGCGTATGTGAACCTGTGTGTGTGAGACTTCTGATCAGCAGAGTAGGCTCTTGGCTTTGGATAAGAGTGGTGTCAGAGGGGTCTGATGGGTAAGGAATTTGTCCACTAAACTGCTGCTTATTTCTCGTTGGTTACGACAAGAGTGTCTCTGTGGCCAAACGATAGCCAGGCTCTACGGAGCTGTGTTCTTGATGAGGCCTCAACTTCGGCCCATAAAGACTTGAACAAAACACTAACACAGTTTCAAACGCCTCAAGGCCACCTCCCTAGGATGACATTAACCCCTCTTAAAGTGTTTGTCTGAGAAAACTCAAGGCTGCCGAAAGAATTCACTGTTTGTTCCAGGCATTCCCTGTAGACAGGGTCTCTGTCTCCCAGTTTCTGTGGGAGGCTAGGAGCCTGACATCAGTGAGTGCCTGGTAGCACAACCAATGGGCATTACATGAGCCAACCCCGCCTTCCCACTCTTTGCAATTTTTTACTTATCTGACGGCACTGAGTTCCCGCCCACCTCCTCCCTCCTCCTTCATGCTCCCTTTAAAATGCCCAGTCATCTCTGTAAAAATTAAAGTTGAGGTCAGTTAATGCTAGACTCATTTTCCTACTGCAAAAGTATATCACTGACTAAAATCTGTCCCCACTATGTCACCTAATGCCCGACTTTGTTTATCTTTGACAGTGGCAGACCCAGGCTCTGACCCAGGGAGAGCTGGGGCAATCCCTGGGCATAGAGCCAACCTTTCAACAGACCCAGGTTAACTTAAGGATAAGTAAGAAAGCCTGTCACTAACAGACCCAAGTTTCCCTGCCTAAATTGGCACAGCTGTCACATATGAAGCAAACCTCACCATTTTTGTTGTGACCCTGACCCTGTAAATTGTGTGGAGGACAAAAAGAAGGAAGACATCATGGACTTTTAATCGAACACACTGTCACATGTAACCCACGCTCCCACTCCTTGGTGCTGGCCCTGGAAGCACAAGCACACATCCTCACCCAAAGCGTATGCAGAATGCCATTTACCTCCTTTAAAAAACAATTTAAATCCAAGCATTCTGTTTCAGTCACTCTTTAAACCATAAACATGTACCAGAAATGCCATTATCTCATCAGATTGTAGCAATTGAATGAGATAGATAGGGTAATCGAACCAACATAGGCCAATGGGGTCAAGAGGATAGACTTTAAGGTCAGATGGATTTAGGTTTAAATTCTAGTCTTTTATTGTGTGATCATGGACATATTACCTAACTATAGTGGATACTGTGGTGCTCTGCTGAGAACCCTTTTTAAAGGCCTTTTTCCAGCTGCTGCATATATCACTGTTGATAGATTATACTAGAAATTGCTCTTGCCAATAGGCAACTTCATCGCTCAAGGCTATGCCCCTTCTGGGGAGTCCCGTGAGTAGCTGCTGGGAGCCCCTTGCCTTGATTTGAGAACAACCCTCCAGGGCCATCTCAGTTCCAGAACTCCCCGTAGGGTGGGCAGAGGCCACGGTGGACCACTGTTCTCCCTTTGCCTTCGCACGTCTTACTTCTTCACAGGTGGATCTACTGAGAGCGCTCAGCCACTCAGCATTCCTATGCAACTCTCTGTGTCCAGGGAATCCCATCTAAAGTACTAAACTTTCTAGGCTTGGTTTTCTCATCTGCAACATGGGGACAATAACAGTACCTACATCATAGGACTGTTGTGAGAATTATATGAAATCATGGATAGAAAGTTCTTGTATATAACACCTGGCATATTGTAAGCATTTGTTTAATAAGTAGTATTATTTATATTAAATTAATGTTAAAATATACATAGGCACCATTAAAACACTCTGCCATACCACATGTCTCTCTTTGGGGTTTGGTCAATTATAATTACTCAGACAGTGGGGCAGATTGTAATATTGCTCCCAACATTTTGCTCCCTCCCCATCTTTGCCACGTGACTTGCAGGGCCTCCTGTAAATGAAGAGTGTGTCCCTGCCAAATTGTCATCCTTGGCCATGTGAGTGCCTTTGGCCTAAAGAGACATGGTGATTTTCTGCCAGCTCCTCTGTTCTTCCCATGAATCTGGTAGAGTATTGATAAACTGGCTCTCAAAAAACAAAAACAAATTGTGATTTAAAGTGTTTGCCAATTTCCATAGTGTAAATACCAAGTTGATTTTAGTCTGCCCAAATGATATCACTGAACACGGAGCTGGAAGAGATGTGCACCATGAGCCCTTTGCAGCTGTGAGCTGGTCTGAGCTGGGCCAGCGCACCAGTGGGGGGAGGCCTTGGAAAGAAGACACGTGCCACACAACTTCAGACTATCACAGATGAAATCCATATGGGCAAGAAATAAGCCTTTGTTTTATAAGCCGTTAAGGTTTTGGGGGGTGTCTTGCCACCAGTACAGATAACAATTATAATTTTTCCCTTCATGATTTACTAATTTAATCACTATTCATGGAGTCTCACCATGGGCAGAGCAGTGCTTCATGGTAGGAAAATAACGATAACGAAAGTGAACACTATCCCTTCCCTGAAGGAACCATCACTGCCCTGAATCTATCACTGTTTTGAGCTTAGCAATGTCCATTTAAAAGTTCTCTCCCCTAGGCTCTCTAGTGAAGCAGAAAAAGACTAGAATATTCTAATAACCAACAACAGAAACGGAGTTCTCTCTCAGGGAAAAAGGCAAAGTATCTGCTTTCCTAGCAAGACATGGCCAGTTCGGGCACAGCTGGAACTCCACAGATACCCTGAAGAGCTTTGAAAGTCCATCAAACTGAAGATGTTTCTCTGCTTTAGACAAGAAGCTCTTAAACTGGAAATATAAATCAACATGGCAGGTTTTTTCATTAATGAGATAAGAGGAGCCACTTTTCACCTCATGGCACCAACCCCCACCCCCAAACAAATAAAAACACTGTTGCTTCACCCAGCGTTCACAGTTTCTTCGGAGAAAAATTAATTTGCCATGTCTCTATGGTTTTTGCTTAGAGTGCTGGAGGCTGCAAAAGAATTCATGCAGCGATTGTGATTGAAGGCATGAAACTTTAATAAAGCAGAGGCATATGGGCTGCAAGGTCAACACCACTCTGCCCAAGGCTCTGTCAGAGAGCGTGCCTTTCTACGGATATTCTAGGCCATGGTATGTGTGTTGTTAGGCAGCTACTAAGTGTTTACAGCCAAGGATCAAAAATATGCCTTCCTTGGGCTAAGCCTTTGTGTAAATATTGGATTTCACATCTCGGAGATGGACCGCAGGATAGACCTCCTTTGTGCAAATGCTGCCTTTCCTCCGGAGAATTCTAGGGCCCCAGCCAGCAGGCTCTAGGTCCCTTTCCAGAAAGCTGTTTCCTCTACGACCCCCCTCTGGCTGCCTTCAGGTCCACACTCCCTGGCACACCATGCTCTTCCAGGAGCTGTAGCTTTCTGCTTTGTCTGCCCCTACACCAGGGAACAGTTTGAAGAAGGAAAACATTTGAGATCTAAAAATTTTCAGTTCTCTATAGTATTTAAGTGCCCCAGAGAGAAACTCTCAGTGTTACAATTAAGGGCTTTTCACTAAATAACTAAAAACATACTCTCAGAAATATATGTGATGAAGTGAAAAATCATCAAACTATTTTTCATATACAGGGTCTGGCACAAATAACATCTCCTTTTTCTTACAAAAACTTTTACTAAAAATCATAAGCATGTAATTCTGTAACATAACAGTATCACACTCAGGCACACCATATGACATTGTAGGTGAAATATTTAAATTAAAACTATAAATTATTATACGCACATTATTACCCCACCCACCATACTCAAGCAGGCCTTACTTTTGCCATACCCTGCAAAAACATGTTTACTGTGCTCTTTTGGAGACTCAAAAGTTATATCAAAGCAAAAATGACTTCTTATTTATCCTCTCAAATTTCCAGTGATGAGAACTAAATATCTGGTGGAAGGATGACTTTCTATTTGTTTAAAGAAGTAACTTTTTTTTTAAGAAGTAACTTTTTACCCCTTGTTTCAAAAGCAGAACATGCTCATTTCAGAAAAATCGAAAATCAAAGGACTTAAAAGAAAAAACCCCCCCACAAAACTACCAATATCTTCAGAGACAGCCTGAAAATGAACCTTTGAAATCTTGTATACATTTATAGGCAGATATGAATATCTCTATATAATGCAAATCAACAAAACTGAGATCATGTCATATGCCCATGGTTCTCTCAAAATCCACTTCTTTCACTTAATATACTATAAATAATATATGACTACTCCCTTTTTAATAGCTATTTAACATTAGTAAAATTTGCTAAGTGGTAGACCCTGCTTGCAATATTTTGCACATATTAACTCACTTTTTCCTATGAAACAATCCAGCAAAGGTGAGTACTATTATTATGCAATTTTTTAAGTAGTGATAGAATTAAGGCAAGGGAAGTTAAGTGGTCTAAAGTCATATGCTGTTAAAAAGCAGAGCGGCGATTCAAGTCCAGGAAGTCTGTGGCCAGAACCTATTCTATTAACTGCAAACTGCAGAGTGGCCACTGTAGGAGCACCCTAATCTGCTTAACTGGTCTCCTATTTTAGGACATTTAGTTCATTTCCATCTTGTTGCAAAGAGCTGAAATGAAATTCATGTATTAAATATCTGAACATACTCTTGATTATTCTAATTCTCAGGAATGCAACTATTTGATCAACAAACTTTTAAAATTTAGAAGGTTTTAAAAATCGTGTTATCAAAATGTCCCTCTGAGTGGTTGTTCAATTCACACACCTGAGGAAGGTGATGAGAGAAATACAATACTTGCTTACATATCTTACTCCAGATATAACTTATATTTGTTTTTGTAATCTGATAGGTAAGAAAATGGAATCTCGTTTTTCAAAATTTGCATTTTAAAATTACCGGGGCAGTGTTTTTTTAAGCTTCTTACTAATCTTTTCTTTGTGGTTAAGGTATGAGTTCTCATGGGTATTGCTCATGAAGCCCTTGGAAGAGGCACTAGCCCACAGTGATTGTTAAAGAAATTAGTTTCCTCCCACTGCTGACGACTGACTGTGGACAAGGCTGTGTTTCGTTTGCCAAGAAAGCCTTAGGGGGTCCAGACTGCAAACTTAGGGAGTCCAGGTCTGTTGAAGGGGAAGTGAAAAGTCATGGATTATTATTTAGAATTTACAATATAATCATTATTTTGCAGACAGATGCATGTCTGTGATTAATTTATGGTAAATATTCAGTGGATGTAAGAGAAGATTATATTCTCTTCTTATAGGAGAGGAAATAGTATAAGATAATCATAATATAAACCTTTGTAATACATTTGTAAACATAACTGAAATTGTTGGTTGGGTTATTCAGAAACCTGTATTCTTGTTTATTATTTTTCCACTTGCCTTACAGCATTCTAAAGTAAACAGGTGATCAACTGGATTGTGCTTTGATCATGTTCTCACTTCTTGGAATTTTTGCTTTAAATCATCTCTGCCTCTGTTGTTTGTTACACCGTCTTCGTGCATTCACTAACCATTTAACATCAGGTCACATCCTTATACGTTTCACTCAGTTCTTCTGGTCTTGTGCCCCATTTCACTTGGCACTATTACACATACCTCCTTGCTCTTCACCTCTCTAGCATAGCTTTGCTTACTTTCTATGTTAAAACTGTTTTTTTCCTTTACCATGGGGAAATTTGGGCTATTTACATTTGTTGTGTTAATTGACGTAATTGGCTTTATCCCATCAACGTTGTTTATACACATGGGGCAAAAGTAGATTTATAGTTTTTCATATGGAAAATAATACAATAATTAATAAATACAAGGAAGAGCTCAGTTTCATGTATTCACAATTGTAAACCTACTTTGCCCCTTTCTGTATATCTATTTGTTATAATCCATTTTTATTTTTTAACATTTCTGTGGCTTTACCACATTTCTTTAAATATCTTAATCCCATTCAACAATTAATTTGGATGTTTTGCTATGCTTTTTCATTTTGCAAGCTGTTACCTTCTCATATTTCATTACATATAAACCTATGTTTGTCCATTACCAAGTCAAAATTAACTAATAACTTTGATCCCTCTACTCTAGTACATTCCCCCAAATATTTCACTTAATATTTAGTATCTCTTGTAAATTGAGAAGTAATATTCTAAATACCTGTGGATCACACTAGAAATTAAAACTAAGTTTACATATTATCTAGATATTAATGAGGACAAATAGTTTATGGAAATATATTGCTTTTTAAGATATTATATTTAGGCTAGCTAGGAAACCCAAATGCTCTTTATAACATTGTGCCCACTAGAAATACTGTTCTTAGATGAAACATGAAAAGCCAGGAATATTTTTTCCTCTTCTCCCTACCCTGCACCTTGCAGATACAGAATAGAATTCTTCCCACCTCTCATATACTTTCAAAGCTAAATCACAATGGTGACCAGATCAAAAAAAAGAGGTGTGTTTTTTTGCACATAAGTGCTTACATCTAGGAGGGCTCTTGCAGACTGTTCTTATGTCTGAACATTCAATAATTTCAGTCTTCTTTTTTTCTAATACCAAGTTATAAGTTTCAGGGCAAAATATAGTGACTTCTCTCTCATTACAAAATAATTTTCATAACATCAAAGAATAAATCATAGCTAAGCAACCCTGTATCTGAGATTCACATCCCAAGTTGCCTAACTTTACCAGCAGACAATTACGACTGGTGGCGTGACCACCCATTCCTCAGCTTTTGAGACACCTCAGAGGGACAGAAGCTGTACCTGCAGCAGAGCTGCATTGATGAGTTTTCACTTCCTGGGAGCACCTGTGCCTCAGCAGCAGGGCTCAGCCTCGAGAATGAAGTGGCCAGATTCGATCCCTGGGTATTGATTCTGTTTCTTGATATAGGAGGCAGAATAACGGCCCCTGACGATGTCCACACCCTAATCCTTGGAACCTGGGAATATGTTATCTTATACAGCAAGAGAAATTTTGCAAATGTAATTAAGGTTATGGATCTTAAAACAAGAAGAATATTCCTGGATTATTTGGATGACACCATTCTCATTACATGAGTTCTTAAAAGTAGAGGACCTTCTGGGCCATGTCCATGAGAGAGAGATGTGACTACAGAAGACCAGAGAGAAGTCACATTGCTGGCTCTGAAGTTGGCCACGAGACAATGAATGGAGACAGCCCCTAGAAGATGGAAAAGGCAAGGAAATGACTTCTCCCCCAGAACATCCAGAAGGGCCTCTTCTGTGTGTGTTGGACTGCTGATACACAGCATTCTAAGATTAAAAAAAAATTATTTTTTTAAGTCACAAAATGTTTGGTCAGAGAACCCAAATACACCTGAGAAGGCAGGCAGTTAAGAGTTGATACTTACTCCCTTTGGCAATGGCCAGATTGCTTCACCTTACATTTTGTAAATCTGTTTAGAATATGGGTCATCTGCTTTCTAAGCTCAGAAGCTTTAGATGGAAAGCAATATGACCATGATGAATAAAAATAATCTGACCCATGGCAATCTGGGGACACATTTCGAGGTTGAGTGAAGGACCAGGAATTGGCTATTCAGCTCTTTGAGTACACGTGTGAGGTACTGGAGGCACCTGACCTCCTGGGAAAGCAGAAATTCTGCGAGACTGAGCTGGCCCACAGTCCCGTGGCTAATCACCAAGAGTGAAGCTTCCCTGTTAGGCTGGAGTCAGCTATCGAATTTCAATTATTTCTTAAAAATAGAAACAGAAATAGATTTTTGGTTTCTTCAGAGCAAGTGGCTATTGTTCGTTTAGAAGCCTACACTGATGTGTGCTTTGAATACAAAAGTATTCCTTTCCAACTTAAATCTGTTCTAATCATCAGCTTACAGCTACCCTGAAATTTCACCTTACTTGAACCTGTATTTATCTTAGAAAAGCTACATTTTCCAAAGGCATGGGGCCATTAAAAAACTGGCACATGTTAATCACAATATCTGAGTTCTAATTCTGACTTCTGGACCCCACTACAACATTGATGCAGACGTTAGCACAGCTTCTTTAAAAACAAGGGTCACACAAGGTGAGACTGCTACACACCCCCTTGACTGACAACACTGAGTGCTGGTGAGGAAGAGGCAACAGCCACTTGTGAAAACTGGAGCTCTCTAATAAAGTTAAATACACGAAGGTCTGTCAGAAAGTACCCAGCCACGTGCTATGAAAAACAGAGACATTTATTGAAGAAGATGCAAGATACTAGAAACATTGTACATAGGACAATGACGCTTCAGTCCCCTTCAAAGTAGGCACCTTGGGACCTCACACAGGTCTCCCAGCATCTCTTCCACTGTTCAAAACACTCTGCAAATCCTTTGTTGGAGTCACCATCGGCTGTCCTGCCATATCTTCCTGAATCTCACCAATGGTCTGAAATCTCTTCCTTGCCAAAGGTGACTTTAATTTTGGGAAAAGCCAGAAGTCACAGGTGATAAATCTGGTTCATTGGTAGCAGACTGAATCATCATTAGCAACTGCAGGGCGACGTTCTTTTTGCTCTGGTAGCAGAAGCTGCAGAACAAGTTTTGCCACGACAAGTTTCACGCCAGGATCCTGCATCAAAATCTTGGACACGGTAGTTTTTGGAATCCCCAAATCAGCTTCTCGCTCTCACACTGGCGCCGGTCTTTGTTGATTGCAGCCCGTACACGTTCAGCACTCTCAGGTGCTCTGCTTGTTGCAGGCCTCCCAGAACGTGGATCACTTTCAACAGGTTCTCGACCATCTTTGAAGTGTGTGTGCCACACTTTTATTTGTGCCGCACTCATTGCGTCCTCCCTGAAAGCCTTCTGAATCATCCAAATAGTTTCTGTGGAGAAATGTTCAGGCTTCACGCAAAATCTGGTGCAGATTCATTGCTCTACTCGCTCAGTCCTTTTGACTGTGACGGCCACAAAGTACACCTACCCTACGTGATAGCATATGTTCACAAAAGATTTCATAAAAATGTTCATAGCAACCTTATGTATAATAGCTCCAAGCTGAAAACGGCCCAAATATCTATCAATAATAATATGGATAAATAAATTGTGTTTGTTATACAATGGAATCCTGCTGTGTAATAAGAAAGTACAAGCTAATGAAATATGCAAAACATAAATGATTTAAAAAGTATTATGTTAATCAAAAGAAGTCATATATAAAAAAGTATATCTTTTATTTATGCAAAGTTCAAGAAGAGGCAGAAGCAACCTATGATGATAGAAGTCAGAAAAATGGTGACTTTTGGAGGTGGGGAGAGTGACAGGAAGGTGTGAAGAAATTCTATGAGGTAGAGATAGGTCTATATCTTGATTTGAGTTGTAATTATGTGTCTATAGACATACATATGTGTGTATGTAAAAGTTTATTGAGCTGTAAATATAAGGTTTATAGAATTTACTGTCGATAACTTATATTTTATAAAATAGATGTTTTTCATCAAGGATAAATACTCCTTATGTATTTTAATTTCTGTTTACTAAGAATTCCATGCTATGTGAAAAATAAAGGTATTTTTTTAGGTGGTCTTGTTTTTTTCCAGTGGAATTTAAATAAATACCCACAAAACCCTCAAGCATCTTATCCTTGATATTGAGAGCTCTCCACTCAGAGGTTGTTTCTTTCATGCCCTTCCCCTGGCCATGTGGTCATGTTTCTTCTGTTGCAGACACCCAGCAACACCCGAAACCTTGTCACGTGGCAAATGCAAACTCTGCTCTGGGCTCCCTCTCACAATCACACAATTTTAAATTTAAAGACGCGTCTGGCTGACGGTCCTTTCAGAGGAAAGGGATACCTAATTTTAAAGGTGCGATTCCTCAGAGAGAGGAGGAAGTATTGGGGTCACAGAGTAACACATGGGGTGACATACATGCTCCTCTGCTGGTACCTTTGCCCACCCTCAAAAACGCCCCACCCTTTGTGAAGGCACTAACACCCTAAGGCTTCCCTTCCTGGTCAATTCATGAAACCATAACCTTTCAGGGAGGACTTGGGTGCAGATGTGCTGGGTTTCTTTACTTCAACTATGAGTTTGAGAAGCATGTGATCCTTTCATATTGATAATAAATCCACATATTCCTCCTCTGACAGTCCCAACATTTAATTAAAAAACAAGAATGTAAGGAAATTAAATTATCCTTAACATAACTCTCCCTCCCACTGTCATGGCTTTAATTACTCTGAGAGCAAACTAAAACACAGTCTTGTTCTAATAAATGATCCTCTTCACTGGCAAAATACAAACCCTTTGGGATATCTTAAATAACTTTTAAAACACATTTAGGAGTTTCCTCACCCCAGAATGGGAAGGTTTTACTAGGATCCAATATTTATAGGTCAATTTCCATCCCAAGTGGAATTAACAGTGATCATCAATATTGTTCAGGAAAATGGATTTAAGCCATGCCTGATTCCTTTTCACCTTTTTCCTCTGAATCTTTGTCAATCCATCCCCATGCAAGTGAATTGCAGCTCCAGCCTAGTGAAATGGGAATGGTTTCCATGACAACAGATTTTTGCTCTGCTAGTTAGAATGTAAGATTTGACTCACAGAAATAAATCTCACCATGGCAGTGGGTTGATTTTGTAAACGACTTAATAACTGTGCAATCATTTCCAAAGAAAAGCCTGTTACAAGCTCGCATGAGCAAGGGTAGGTTATGTGAGGTGACCGGTGAATCTGCTGCTAACCTCACACAGACAGCAACGTGCAGGAAATGCCTGTCTGAGCTGCTGTGCTTGCTCTGTTCTGCGCCCACTAAGTGTGGACTGCACGCCCTGGCTCTCCTGTGAATTTCAATGATGTTTTAATCTGAGGTGGAGGGAACAGATTTTTAGAGCACCTCATAGCAAATGACAAGTGTTCACCTCCAAATGTCTTTCCTTTTATTTCCAGAAACTATTGATTCCCTGAAAAGAAGAGATTCTGAGAGCTGTTGTTAAGACATCTAGTATGGTGTGAATTTAATTGCTTATTATTTATTTCTCTGTTAAAATTAGGTGCTGCTATTGTACCTCTTTGCCATCATTTCTCCTTCTTAGTAACCTACCCTATTTTATTAATTAAAAATTGTATAGAGACATTTTCATGTTTTTTCATTTTCATTTAAAAACATAATATGATGTTGTTTCAAATAATACTTTTTAAACATATTTTCCCAATAACATTTATATGGATCATAATGATTAATCCCAATTTGTATGAAAAAATTGCTATCGATCTAGCATAGATAATTAAAGTAAAGTCCCTTAACTCAAGCCCTGAATGCATTAAGCCATGTACCCTTCTGAACAGTGGGACTCACTGCTGAAGCAGGAAGTTCTGCTGGAGGGAGGTGTTGTCTCGGCAGAGATCCAAGGAGGGAACGAGTGTGCAGCTTTGGATAAGGATGCTAATATGTGATGAGGGCCCTCGGCAAAGTGCAAACCTGACAGCTACATCAGCTCCCTCCAACCCCAGCTTGTGATGCATTATGCTCAGTAGGCTGGTTTCTAAACCACTGCAAGTGTTGACAGCAACCTCTCGGTACACCACCTGTCATTGCTCCCACCCAGCAGATGATCATGACCAAACGTGGCCCAGTGTCCAGCTCCAGGCTGTCCCCTGATGCCAGCTCTCCTTCCTTCCCTCAAAACTTAGGAATGGCCCGACACCAGTCACTTACGAATGATCTGCCAAATACCCCATCCATTTTCCTTTCATTGAAATTCATTCACATTAATTTTTTAATCTAAACCAAATATTTCCCTTTTAAATATTTTATTTCTTTGTCTGTAGCTAAGGTAAATTTTGGTAATGGGAGAAATAAAATTAAAGTTAGGAAATCTGAATAAAATCAGTGAATTGTATCAGTGCTATGTGATATGGTGATATTGTACTATAGTTTGTGCAAAATGTTACCACTAGGGAAACTGGAAAGTGTGGAAGGGATTTCCCTAGATTATTTCTTACAACTGCATGTGAATCTATAATACAGTGTGAAAATACCTGGAAAGTATTCTTGGTCTTCTATCCTATGATAAAAATTTAATTTTTTTCATGCTTGGGGAAAAAAAAAACCCAAGATGATTCTCACTAATAAAATTAGTTTGAAAGTAAGGGGGAAAAATTCAGACTTTGTAACCAGATTGCCTGGGATTGAGTCTGGGTTCTCACATTATCTGTGAAACCTTGGACAAATTAAAAACTCTGAGCCTTAGTTTCTTTCTTAGTAAAGTGGGATAACAATAGTACCTACTATCGAGTTGTTGTGAGGGCTGACTAGTTCAGTATGTGCACAATGTTTACAACACTGGCACATCTTAAGTGCCCAGTAAATTGTTGGTTCTTAGATAAACACACTGATACCACTGATTCAAAGTCTGAAGATAGGTGATACTAGAATAGGGATCCATATGTGTAGAGTAAGGCTAAAAAGAAACGCATGGGTGTGATAAGTACAAATTCAGGACAGAATTACCTTTTCTAACGGGAAAGGGAATGTCCCTGGGAAGGGATACAGAGGAAACATCATTTATTTGCATAGTATGTTATTTTTCAAGTCCTGTAGCTCAAACACCAGCCCTTGTGAGATGCTGTCCTTGACGGACCCACCCCAGGTGGGACTATCTGTCACCACCCAGACAGCACCTTCATTTACTTCTGCAATGCTCTTCCTTCCAGGGCAGTGTCTCCTATTGGAGCTCTCTGAGGGCGAGGACAGTTGCACTGTGCAATCGTCGACTATTGAGGAATGAAGATAATGCTCCAGAAAGTATTCTGTAGGGTGATGGAGTCATGAGACTGATTTGTTACCAGCGGTGTTGCAAAGTTATGAAGCGAGAGAGGACAATTAACTCTGCATCAAGTTATTTGATTTGGTAATGAATTAAAATATTTATGATGTACCTAATGTGTGCAAAGCACTGGTCCAGGCCATGCTATACAAAGACAAACAGGATCAGGGACATATGGTCTAGTGAAGACTTACACATATGATCTGTGTCAGGTAGGAAAAATGGTCAAAGAAGGGTATTAACTAATGTTACAGATGAATCTGAGAGATTCCTTTTTTCCCAAGTTAGAATAATGTAACATGTCTTAAGAGAACAATAACAAAACTTTCAATTAAAATTATAGCTTTTAGCAATATTTATACAAAAATATTTTCAATGGAAAATACAGCTTTTCAAAACAGAGACAGACTCCTAGATGGAGAACAGATGACAGCTAGTGGTGGTGGGGGGGCAGTTAGGGGGTGGAGGGATTGAGCAAAAAGGAAAAAGGACTCATGGACATGGACAACAGTGAGGTGATTGCTGGGGGGAGAGGGGTATAAGAGGACAAACTGGTAATGGAAAATATAATAAAGATTATATATAAAAAAGAAAATATGATTTTAACAGACCTTTATATTTAATTCTAACTTAAAAAAACACCTAATAGAACAATCTATTTAAGTATATACATTCTTATATAATTTATTCTGTAAAAATACCCTTAGCAAATCTTATAAATTGCATAGCACATGCCCTCATTTAGGCACTGAAGAGTAACATGTTTCTTCCTGATAAGAGCTTGCTCTAAGATGCCATTTTCTAAAATTTACTCACCTAAGACTCTGTTGTTAATGTTAGAATGATGAATATCCAACTAAACCAAGTTAAATTGCCTAACTGTTTTGCAGTGCAGAGGTTTTCAGGGTTCAAGTGGCTGTGTAGCAGCTTAGGGAAGGACCATTGCATGGGCCACCTCTGCCTTGTGAATGTTTATTTGCATGTGCTCTGCTGGCTGGACTGAACGTCACGCAGCTCTGCCCCTGAAGGGCAGTTCTGAGGATTCTCATTACACAGAACCTACAGACAGAAGCCATATTCAATGTGACAGTCTAGGAAGAGAGCCACCAACCCTTTTCTGCAGTGAGTATGATATCAGGGTGCTGATTGCTCAGCAGCTTCCTTTGCACTTTCAAGAGCCCTTGTTAGTTGAGCACTGTTATGAAAGTTCATGCATTTTTCTGTCTGCTTGCCCATCTATCAAATCTTTCTATTGATATGTCCTGTGTAAAAAATATTGGTTTGTTAGTGGGGATACAGAGACCAACATGGCCCAGAATTGCTCTGGAGAAACTAATGATTCAGGAGAGGGCGTCCAGGCGAATTGCTGAGTAAACACAAGAAAGTGGTGTAGTTCTGTGAGAGGTGTGTGTACAGGGAAGCATGGAGGGGAGTGAACAGAAGAAGCACCCCATTCTACTTCGGGTGGGTGTGGCTGAGAGAGGCCTTAGAGAGGAGGTAAGCTCAGGAGTGGCAGGGAGAGCTGTTCCTGGAAGAAGTGACATAGCAAATGTGGGCATGGAGGCGTGAGATGGCCTGGCTCGGTCGGGAACTGTGAGCAGTTCAGCAGGGCTGCAGTAGGACAGTGAGAAGACATGGCCCAGAGATTTCTTGATGTTTTCTCTGTTTCCTGTAGTAGATATAGCCATCATTGATCAAACTGTTGCTAAATTTCTTAAATTAGCCGGCATTGGCATTATACTTGGCTTTATTCTGCTGGCTTTCAGGAAAGGTCTGAACTACCATCTCATTAGTAGTATAATTTACCTTGTACCCAGTGATATGCCTTTAAAAATCCATTATAGAGCCCTATTTACCCTGAAGTTTTTAATCCTTTGATATATCATCATTAAAACAGTGCTAGACTGTTTCAAAAGGCTCAAAGATTATTGATTTTGGCAAGAACAATTAACAAATTCAAAGGCAAATGGCTGGGTTAGAATTTGAATGCTTAAATTTGAAGTCATTACACCCCAGTCTTATCATCCACATTAACGTAGTTTAGTGTAGGCACAATTCTGGGCTTTTATTCTTTCTTTAAGACTGGCTCTCATTGTGACTTGAGTAATGTGCGTGCTTCTTAGCACTCAGAATCAATCCTACACACGCACACACACACACACACACACACACACAGACACAGACACGCTGAGTACCCTCTCTGGGGTAGACACTGTTCCATGCACTGGAGATAGGGTGGTGAACAATATGAACTCCTGCCCTCATAGAGCTCACACTCTGATGGGAGGCAAAAGAGCAAAGGTAGATGCAGACATTTAAGTAAGACTATATAGCCTTACATTATATAGATATATGGCATTATATAGATAGAGAAATCGCTTCACATCTGTCTCTTGTCTCTCTCCCTCCCTCCCTGTTTTTCTTTCCCCCATGGATGAGCACCACTGAAACCCAGCTGCCAGGCTGTGAGGAAGCCCAGACACTTGGAGAGGCTGACATACAGAGGAACTGAGGCTTCCTGTAGGACGGCCAGCACCAAGCTGTCAGCTGTTTGGATGAGGCTCCTTGGAAACGGATTCTACAACCAGGCCTTCTTCACCAAGCCGTTAGATGACTTTAGTTCAAACTAACATCTGACTGCAACCTCATGAACCACCAAGTCAAGCCATTCCTGATTCCTGATCCATAAAACTGTGAGATAATGAACTGTTTTTAGTCCCTAAGTGGTGTCTAGGAGCCAGATCATGTAAAGGTCATAGCAAGGATCTTGGCTTTAATTGTGAGTATGATGGAAAGTCACTGGAGAGTTTTAATAAGGAAATGATATGTGCTGATTTACCAAATGCAAAAAAAATCATAATCAAATAACCACATGAAACCCTCTTCATCCCTAAACATTTTATCTATCTACTTCCTTCCTCCTGTTTATCTCATCGTTTCCATCCTTGCTCTCTCTTTAATGTCTCTACCTAGCTCTTTCTATCCCCCACCAACTCCTTGTTGCTTCTTTTATTCCTCTCATTATTCTCATTTCTTGCTTCCTCGGCCTGCCCAAGGCCACTCAGAGGACCTGTGATTCTAGCTAGCCAAACCAGCACCGTGGAGAAAGGACTGAAGAGAAATTTGGGGTGTTGGGGTGAAGGCAGGCAGGTTCTATCTGGCAGGCTTCTGCTGCATACTGAGGTTGAGAGATAGGAGATTTTTTTCACAAAGCACCTACGAAGAGATGCATTCATGCAACTTGCTAATATGGGTGTAATTAGCACAGGAGTATGATGCAAATAGCTAAATGATCCTGAACTTGGACTGTTAGTGAGGTACAAGTATGGGCCCCTGATGAAAAAGATGGAACAGTCTAGCCAACTATTCTTAAGGTCTTTTTTATAACAGGCATCAGGATCTAGCAACTAAATTTTATTAATGTCCTTATCTGACTTTTCATTAAATTAATTCTCTCAACATACATTTTCCAACGGTGTGAAAAAGACCTAGAAGTGTTTTAAAGCAAACTACCAACTCCCTAACACTGAAGGAGCTAAGGAGCCCCTTAAAAATAACAAAAGAGACAAGGTCTGCAAACAAAATTACGGGTTAGTTTTTAGTTAATAGTGACTCTTCAAAATCTTTTTACCCCCAACTGTGTGTCTGCTGGAATTCCTCTTCTCCTGAGAATTAAATTTGGTTATCAATAGCCTCATCCCTTAGCACTAACTATTTCTGGCTATCTATGGTTGCTATTGAGAACATTTAATCACATTGAATCCCTACGGACTTCATTTTGAGTGGAAAGCAGACGGTGATTCCGATCGCCCGACGCAGCAGATCTAACACACCGTCGCTCTTCAGTGACCTGAGTCCCCGGTTTCAGAGCAGGAGTTTTGGTGTAGGCGCAGTGATTGCCAAGATTCTATCACGTTCAGTTTAGCTGCGGCCACTAGGCACTCAGACGTTATTACTGAAGCAGATTTTTCTCCAGCCCTCATTTTAAACCAGGGCACGAACATCATCGCCTATAAATCTGTACTGGTTGCAAGTTAGGGTTCAGCGGGTCACATCACTTTATTGGTGGGGCACAGTGTGCGTAAATTAGCTCCGTACCTCACTCCCGACACCAAGGGGCAGAGCTTGTCATTTTACTATCTTTAGAGTCCAAACGAAACAACACTCAGAATAAAAAAGACTCTTGAAAAACGACTTGCACAAAGCACTTGTATTTCTTATTTATGAAATGCTTGATTAATGATAATAAGATGCCCTTTATTTTAGGTGCTCTCAGTGTTCACCAGAACGCTCCAAGAGAAGTCAAGTTTCAATTGTCCTTTTCCTCCCAAGGTCCTGAGGGAAATCCTGTACTTCTAGTACTTTCTTTTCGAGAGCGGAGTCTTTATGGAGGGGTCTCTGTGACCGACAGGGAAATGATGCTCAGAGCATGCTGACGCTAGGGGACGCTCAGTTCAAAGGCAGGCGAGTTCACGTGACACCCAGTTTGCAGCGTACATCTCGCGTTCTTTGGGGGTGTCTCTGACACACAAGCTCAACTGTAAAGTTAATCGGAGCAGATATTCTTATGGATGGGAAGGGTTACAAACTGTCACCCAAAGATAAAGTCTATAAAGGAAAAATTTATGGGCGAGGATGAATCTACAATGGTCTGCACTCTTAAAGTCTTTAATCAAGTTGTCAGTTTAACCAGCTACCATCTCTGAAGACAGATGAATAGTCAACCTGAATTTTAAAAATTTATTATCTTAAAATTTAGTTACTGAAGTCCAGAGACTATCATAGAATTGACTAATTTTTCTCTAGAAATCATTTTGACATCATTTTGAAAGTATGATTTATGACTCACATAGAAGAGAAAGGATTGGATCATATACTCATTTGGTGTATTACTTTGAAGTTATGATGTTATTTCATTAAGTCTCAATGTTATCGGTTGTAAGAAGCAACATTATTTTATGTTCTAATAAGAAGGAAAAGCATTGCCAATTAAACTATAAAACTGTGTGTTATCACATTGATTATAAGACATATCCTGATTGCAAAGATCATAAAATGTGAAAAATGTGTGTTGTAGGCAGGATAATGGTTTACAAACATGACCACACCCTGATCCCTGGAGCCTATATATCTGTTAGGTTATATGGCAAAAGAGAAGTAAGATTGCAATGGAATTAAGGTTGTTAATCAGAAGATGAGGAGATTAGCCTGGATTAAAATCCCAATATAATTATAGGGTCCTTACAGTGGAAGACAGAGGCAGAAGTCAGAGGAAGACACGATTACAGAAGAACGGCCAGAGAAAAGCAAGGCTGCTGACTTTGAAGGTGGGCAAAGGGGCTGTAAGTCAAGAAATGTGTGCAGCCTCCAGAAGTCAGAGAGGCCAAGGAGATGAATTCTCACCCAGGCCCTCCAGAAAGGAACACTGCTCTGCTGACACCTTGATTTTAGTCTAAAGAGATCTGTATCAGACTTCTAACTTACGGAACTGTAAAAGACAATACATTTGTTTTGGTTCAAGCCACCAAGTTTGCAGAACTTGTTATGTCAGGGCTAGGAAGCTCATATAACATATGTCATAGAATCCATGAATACAATATAACTTGTACAAATTTGAAATTGTAACAGTTATAATTTACTAGTTTAAAAAAGTCATGAGAATTATTCAACTGTTATTCATAAATAAACACTTTTAGACAATCCTGAAAAGATAAATTATATACTCTTCTGCCATAGGAAATAACCTTCGTTAGGATGTATATATTTAGAAAAGTACATCCAAAAACTAACCTCACTATTGAACACTCTACTCACGTCTCAGATGTTTCATCTGCTTCTATTTATCACAGTCGTGGAAAAGCAAACTTTTACCACGGGACGAAAAACTATGCCTACGCATTTCTCATCCTCGATCCAGCTAAAAAAGGAGAATATTTCAGAAGTATTAAAACTTCTCTAGCCCTGGCGGGTGTAGCTCAGTGGATTGAGTGTGGGCTGCGAACCAGGCATCGCAGGTTCGATTCCCAGTCAGGGCACATGCCTAGGTTGCAGGCCATGTCCCCCAGCAACCACACATCGATATTTCTCTCTCTCTCTCTCTCTCCCTCCCTTCCCTCTCTAAAAATAAATGAATAAAATCTTAAAAAAAAAACTTCTCTAACAAGACCAGAAATTAGCTTATAATCAGTGGATCATGGAATGAAATGGAAAACATTAATACTTATTTAAAAATTTTAAAATATCAAATTATTTGTGTTAGCTTTCAATCCAGCACATAACTACATTCATTCTACACAACTGTACAGTTTGCATCTACATTACCAAATCCAATGCTGAATTTCTAACAACAAAGTAAAATAAACAAACTCATGAAATAATCCCTAATGCCAGATGTGTTATACTCTAGATCCCAGATCTCATAACCTCACATGCAAAAACTTGACATTAAACAAATGAGTCCAACATTTTTCAGGAAGTTTGAAAATGTCACCTCACATATGCACAGCAAGCTCTCCATCAGAGGGCACAGTACTCTGAATACAAAATAGGTGACCCAGGCAGTTGGTTTGGATGAGCAGTTCAGCAAACCATCAAAGAAAATTATTATTTTGTTATTTTTATGGCATTATCCTTTCTTCCAGGGTCACAATTCCAGGATCTTTATTATAGCTGGTCTAAGGTCTCGATTTTTCTGGCAAACTGTTTTTTTTTTTAATTCCTTTGTTTCCTCTATCATTGCTGTCTTGTCATACATAATGCAATTTGTCCAAGCCTTTCCGTTATCTCCTTCCTATCAAACGTCAGTGTTTGCAGCTTCTAGGACCGAGAAGCAAATATTTATTAAGGTGAAATAGAGATTTAAGGCAATATCTTGTACCTGTTAATATTCATTTGGTTTGGCTTAGCTTCTACCCATCAAATAAAAGAATGAATAAACAAACCCATCTCCCATTCATTAGTAGAATCATTCTGGAGCATTTTGCTTTTTGAAGTACTCATTGATGTCTCTTCCATTAGCCAGCATAGGACCTCAGACATATATCTTCATGGTCACAGATGCTGTGCTCTAAGTCTTCCAATTCTTCCTTCATTACCCTAAAACCCCACCACCCTTGGGTAGGAATTGCTGCTCACAGTTTGAAGGAAAGCAAATTACTTGGGTGGCCTTGACAGCAAATGACAGAGCTAATGAATTGTTCTATTACTGCTATTAGCCTGATTATTAGGAGTGCTATTCTTTTTAGAGTTAACATGTTTCTGTCTTGAAAATTTACAGATATTTCTTCAGCTATATTCAAGAGAGTTATAATGGAAGTCATGTTATTTCCTCTTATTGATCAAGGGTTTTGTTTTTTGGAAGCCACCATAATTAATATTAACACTTGAGTTCCTTACCTTTTATACTAGTATTCTACCTGCTAAAATAAAATACATTAAGTTTGAAATACTGCTTTTTCATATTTAAAATTTTTTCTTAGATATTTTTCATCTTTAAAATTTGCTTGTCAGCTGTTCATTTGTGACCCAATAAAAATATGACATAATAGGTAAAACAGCGTATATCAGCAATTTTCAGAAGGCATGAATATCATGTTTTTATTTTTATTATAAAATTAAAATTGTTGTCGTTTCATCTGGGTTTATTTTTCCTTTAGTAGTATAGCCTATTGATGAAAAATAGGCCAAGCTTATATAATCCACAAATTAAACAAATTCTTTTGTGACCAAAACATTTGTATAAGGCTAAACCATTTCTCTGGAATTCAAGTAAGAAAGAAGTTGATACACGAGTTTAAAGACCAATTAAAGATAATTTACTCAAAAGAGAGGACTTTGGGGCCCGATTCTAAACCAATTTATTCTGCTTTTTAAATTAAATTTTAATGACCTTGATTATTTATTTAGTTTCTAAGTCTACAACTCATTGAAAGTAATGCATTTATCAATAGATTACAGCAAAAGGCAGCAGCTGATAGCCTACCAGCATAGAGGCTGAAAAACTGGAGAAAATAAAGAAAAGTCCATGGTAATCCAGGGGCCTAGGCTAACACATTTCAACCTCCCACAGTGGGGCTGGGGGTGCCCTTGCATTAAAACACAACAGTCATGCACTGGAAGGCAGAGGTGAAGCTGGAGTCTGGTCCAGACATAACCACTTCTTATCTGAGTGCCCTTGAGCTACTACTCAGGTGCTATGAGCTTCTCATCCACAGAATGGGGAGAGTAGGCCTTGCCTACTGTGTCAACATTGCTGGTTGGGAAGGTCAAATCAGATCATGTATGTATTAGATAGGTTATTGATTCAGCTGCATATGAATTTGAATTCTCTCCACCAGAATAAAGACAGCATTCCTTAGCCTCTCTTGCAGCTGGGTGTGGATCCAGAACTAATTTTCAGCCATTGGGATGTGAGAAATCATATGTGCATCCTCCAGGACATGCCCTCCCTGTGCCTTTTCCCATCGTGGTGGTAAGAACGCAGGCATGGTGGTGAGCCATCCTGGGCCATGAGGATGATGGCAGCAAGACAAAGATGCTTAAACTCCTGATGACTGCTTCAGCAAAACAAATACACTCAGCTCAGACTTTTATGTGAAAGAAATAATTTCTATCTTGTTTTAGCCCCTTCAATTCAGCTGCACGTAGTGTGTTTCTATCACACTAATTCAGAATGACAAACGCCATGAAAATTCTGGACAGAATTTGTTATGAGATGTTTGAAGAGTAAGAAAAATATTGCTGATTCTTAATCTTAACTATATTCTTAGCTCTCCACACGCAAGTAAGAATTCTCATGTGATGATTTGCATTTTTCTTCTGACATTGTAGTAGGAAACAAGGGTTTTGGGGCCCTTGGGCTGAGCGCCCAGTTCTCCAAGTTCTCTGGGGCAGGTCAGAATGTATTTGTGAAGGAAGAACTGATAAAGGGAGGTTTGGTTGGCCAAGCCTAAGACCAACCCAATATAAGCAACCCCACCTACCCCCAACCCTCATCCCCATGCCCTTACCAATCATTTTCATAATGGTTCTTGGGAAATCAGCTCTTTCTCCAAGGAGGGGAAAAGTAGAACACAGAAGACTACAGAGCAGAGGAAGGGCAGAGATTTTTCATTTCCTCTAAACACCATTTCCACAACCTTGCCTCATGTTACCATGGTTACTACATGACTTATAAATTAATTTCTACAGAAACAGCAATCATGGAAGCCGATAAACATAGCATTCAACCAGGTGCCTTCATTAATAATAGGAAATGCAAGTAATTTGCTAAAAATACAATGATGGGTAGTCTTTTCTTTCAATGTTTACTTTTAATTGTTCATCAGTATTCAAATTGGTGGAATAGAACTGTGGGCATAGTGACAAGAATGGGAAAAAAAATACAGCCCTATTAAGGAATTTAATATTCCTCTACTATGTCCTTGGGCATCTAACCACCAGTGTAGCTTCTTTAGAATAGCAGTTAACTGCTGTGTTGACTGCTTCTGATCTTCACCATATTTTGGTCAAGACTGCTTCTGATCATAGTTCATATTTTCTGGACTCTTCATGTATCTCACAATTTTTGAATATATGTCAGATATTGCAAATGTATGTCAGATATTGACAAGAAAAATTAGAATGCCAGTTTTGCTAATGGTGGAGCCGATTTTATTGAAATAACCCTCATACAATTATCAATTATAGACCTTGGTCAAAATATACATTTAAAAAGTAAAAGCATTAAAGAGCAATCAAAAGCAGACATAAACTGGAAGGAATTATATGTAGGTCTGAGTGGATGGAAATTGAAAGGGTAATACTATGAAGAAGAGTACTACAGAGAACAGTTCCCTAAAATCTGCATTTGAATCCCCACTGAAACTCTTGGCTGACCCTGAACTGTAGATAGATGGGAGAGGCTCTGGAGGGCCTAGGGGACTCAGTGACAGCTGTAAGGGTGAAATCAGTGGGCAGAGATGTTTGGGCGATGAAGGGGACCTAAGTGGAGTCTAAGTTTGAGTCCTGCACTACGGAGCAGCTGATAAACACCTTAGCACATTAAGCTGTTACAAGATCAGAGTGATCACCTAGTATTTTACATGTGCACTAGGAAAAACACTCTTTAGAGAAATAACAGAAAGCAGAATTTAAAAATACATTATCTGTAGTACATAATAACACATTACGAAATGTGGAGAAATAAGAAATGAGACCCACTGTGAAAAGGAAAAAGGAATAAAAATCTGTCCGCAGAGACAGAGTCCGAGACAACTCAGATGTTGCAATCGGCAGACAGAGACTTCAAAAACAATTGTTACAAATACGCTCAATGGCTTAAAGAAAAATACAGTCATTATGTATAAACAGATGAGGAATTTAAATAAAGAAATGGAAGCTATAAAAAAATGAGCCAAATGGAGATAATAGAACAGACAAGTAAAATAACTGTAATAAACATCAATTTAACAGGCTTAATAGTATACTGAAGGAGGCAGAATAAAGGGTTCCGAAAAGAGATTAATAGCAATTATTCACTCTGAAGGAAAAAGAGAAAAATGTTTAAAAAAAGAACAGAGCTTCAGTGGCCTTCAACAAGATATCAAGTAACTTAAAATACATTTAATTAAAGTAGAATAAGGAAAGGAGACCAAGAATAATGCAGAAAAAAGTATTTGATGAGATAGTGATAAAAAATCTCCAAATTTGGTTTAAAAAAACTCAAAAATTATAACCCAAGAAGTTCAGTAAAATGAACAGAAGATGACTTTAAAAATAAACAAACAAATCAATCATATGCACCTAAGCATAGGAGTTTAGGATAGTCAAACTCCTAAAAACCAAATATACAGGGAAAAATCATGAAATTAGAGGAAAAAAAGACACTCTATAAAGGAGTAACGGCCAACTTCTCATCAGAAACTAAGAAGGAAAGATGATAATGAAACAAAATTTTTAAAGTGTTAAAAGGTAAAAAACCTAGAACTTTACACCCATTGAAAATAAGCTTCAAAATTTAAGGCAAAATAGAGACATTTTCAGATAAACAGAAGTTAAAAGAATTTGTTTCCAGTATACTTAAATTACAAGAAATGTTACAAAAAAAACTTTTTAGAGTGAAATGGAATGACATCAGATTGCAATCTAATCGGCAGAAAGGAAATAAAGAGCATCTGAAATGGGAGTAAAACATATGTATAATAGACTTTCCCCCCTTAATTTATTTAAAAATTATATGACTATAAAAGGCAAAAATTGTAGTTGCATTGTGGAGTTTACAACACATGTATAACATAAGATGGTATATATGCTAACAGGAAAAAGTAAGAGGCGGGCGAATTAAACTACACTGTTGCAAAGTTCTGAGATCTATGCGAATGTTAGCTCAAGTGTTGTAATCAATTAAAGATGTACATTAGATACTCTAGGACAGTCACTAAAAATAACACTAAGAACTTTAGCTAAAAACCCAATAAAGGAATAATTATTATAAATACTAAAAAATAGTCCATAACCCCAAACATGCAGAAAAGAAGAACAGAGAAACCCACCAACCAGCAAACAGTAAGAAGATGGGACAGACAAGAAAGTGGTAGACCTAAATTCACCCTTATCAATGATTACATTAAATTCAAGCCTAACAACCCCAATTAAAAGGCTGAAGTTGACAGATTAAGTAAATAGGTCCCAACTATAAGCTATGTGCAAGAGATGGACTTTAAATTTCTATATTTTAAAGATACAAAAGTTAAGAGAAAAGGGAAAAGACATGGAAAAGTGAAATAAAAAAAGAAAAGGAATAATAAAGAAGCCAGTGAACTGAGAATGAAACAACAGAGAACAATTTTAGAGTCAGTAGTTGTTTCTTTGAGAAATACTGATCAAGGAACAAAGACAAAAAATACTGATAACAGGAATGGAAGAAAGAATATCTCTTCCATTACAAATCCTACAAACATTAAAAGGATAGTAAATAAATATTTGAATAACTTTATAACAATGAATTCATTATGTGAGATGAACTTCATTCAGGCATGAGTTACAGTGCTGCCAGCCATGAGTTCACTGGTAATGAACTAACAATATACATAAAATGCATGTATAAACAGAAGCACACACAAAACAAAGTTATATATTGATGGGTTGATAAAAATGTTGTGACCCGAGGACTGCAGGAACCTAACTCTGTACTTCTCCCAGGAGCAATGGTTCAGTGTTTGCTAATTCAGTGTTTGTGGTTTATACAACATAACTACTTTGAATAATGAGAATCAACTATGTGCCTTTCAAAGCTGAACAAACCAAAGATAGACTGAGGGCCATATGTTATCTGTAAAACAGACAGTGTATTTCTGTTTAAAGGCGAAAACTATTGCCGTTACTCCTATTCCTACAGACTAAAATATTAAAGTTCAAATCTCGCTAGCTTGCTTGTATCATCTGGCCCCTGTAGGCATTTGACTCACAGTCCCAGGCTGGAGAGCATCCAGAACCATGACAGAAAACAGTAAGTGAGAGATTGAGATGACAGAGGCTGCCATATAAGATAATGTTAATAATCTTGGGAACCGTAATACTTTACACTTTGGGGCTGATGGGAAAGATGGAATAAGAATCATATCACTTAAGAAAGTAAATATCATCTTAAATGCCAAATCTGAGAGATTGGTATTGACCTCTTGATGTGGCATGTTAAGAATTCTGAGCTGCATTTGGATTACACCTGGGAAAAAGTTCCATGGTTGACAGTGATGGCTCCCACAGGGCCAGGATAGAGGAGTGGCAGGTGCTGTATAACCACCAATCCTGGCCTTGCAATGTGAGGGAGTACCGTGAAGGGATAGCATAGTGACAAGAGGAACAGAATGCATGGAAGGGAAACTTACCCATCTCCCCTTTGCTCTGCCCTGCCCATGCCACATGCTATGAAAAGGCGCATGGGGCAGGATTGGCCAACCTGGACTTTGGGGAGATATGCCTGGACCTTCAGGAGGTTCTGGGAGTATCTCCAATTCCTCCTACATTTCAGGAAATTTCTTTCTTTTTGGGGAGACTTAACTGTTGTTCCTGAAATAGTAGTCCTCATACTTTATCTTATTTTATTAGATGAGAAAAAATACTGAAGAAGGGTAAAGCAATTAGGCTTCCACGATAAGCTGTTTGTATATTTGACCCACATCCATCATTCCAAACAAAAGTTTCTTAACTCTGAAATAGTGAACTATTCTTTTTATATTTTTTGCCATAGAACCAGTTATGGATTAACAGATCGAACTCCCATATCTAAATGAGGATTGAAAAATATAAGACAGCTCACACAATACATAGGAGAAATTCAATTTTTACTGGGCAGGCTTAAAAAAAAAAGACTTGTAGATAAGGAAGGAGGTCTTTCTACTGAAATAACAGAAAGGGAAAAGAAGCCTTACTTCTGGAAACTTTTTGAAATCAGAATTACTTTTTTGAGATTGAGGTTTCAATTTATTTTTTTTCTTACAGACTATTGAATAGCTCTTACTTTCATTTAAGAAAGAATTGTTCTCCTTTGAAAATGCATTTGCATTTGCACTGTTTGTTCTCATAAAAATGTCTCTCTCCAAATTGCTTTCTCATGTTTCTAAGTGAAGCTCTGAAATATGCACAGAATCTGATAAAGGCCTGATAGAGAGCAGCGCACACTGCAGCAGAAGCTCTGCATTGAGAGTAAATTATAAGAGAAAGCAGAGGTGGCAAATCTTTTCTAATTAGTACCTCTGGCCCACAAGAAAAAGCAGCTTATTTCAGAATTAGGTTTTTTTTTTGTATTTGTAGATAAAAAAGAAATTTAAAAGGCAAATGAGTAACAAAAAGCCAAACAACCCAATGGGAAAGTGGGCAAATGACTTAGCAGATTCTACACAAAAGAGGATATTCAAATGACCAACTTATGAAAACATGCTTAATACCACTGGTTATCGCAATGCTATGCTACCACCATCTACCCACTAGAGCAGCCGAAATGAGAAACAGAAACATGTATTAGCGAGTGTTGGTGAGGGGGGGAGCACGGCTGGTGGGAGTACACTGCGGCACCACGGCGCTGGCACTGCGTGGCAGCATGCACTAACGCTGAGCTTACGCATACCCAGTCACCCAGGAATTCCCCCAGCCCAGAACTGCTTACATTTGTGCCCCAAAGGGTAAGTATCACGTTTATAGTGGCCTTGCTCCTAGTAGCTAAAACCTGGAGACTGCCCAAATGCCCATCTGTGGTAGAATGGATAAACTGTGGAATATTCCTCAAGTGGAGTACTATCAAACAATGAGAATGATCTAAAACTACTTGCAGTAATATGAAGGGATCCAACAAATGTAAAAGTGAGCAAAAGGGGCCATGCCTAAGAGTGCACACTACATAGGATTGCATTCACATGAAGGGCAAAACCAGGCAAGATCTATTTGCTGGTGGAAGGCAGGACACGGGTTACCCTTCCTTACGGGGGATGGAGACTGGTGACTGGAAGGGAGCATGAGGGGGCTTCCAGGGGCTGATACTAATCTGTATCTGATGTAGTACTAATTACACAGATGTGATCGATTTGTGAAAATTCACTGAGCTGTATATTCATAATTTCTATACTAAAAATTCCTGTAATGTTATTTTTTTGCAGCTGTAGGCTTAAATAATTTTAGAAGCTATTTTGGAAAACTTACAATCTGGCAGTTCGCCCTGTCTGACACAGAGCAACAGAGCTCAAAGAAGCTGTAGGGTGCTGGAGCTGGCTTGTATCCACTCTCTTCCCAACTCCAAGGTCAGTGCCTTCATGTCAGGTAGCTTGAAGTCAGCCGTGGCAAATGCTAAAAATCAGGACTTCACATATTTACCAGCACACCGCTGAATAATAGCAATAACAACAAAAACTACACACATCTATTTCTTCTGCATAAATAATAACCACCTGAGATTGAAGGAATTTGGCATCTAAAATGAACAATACATTACACCTCTTAGAAATTTAGCATTGAATTTGGCTCCTGCTCCTGGTAAGGAATTCCAGACCAACTAAAGCTTCAAAACCCCCAGCATGAGGGAATGAGAAGGCATGAGAACACTTACCCTTTGTTTTCACTTTTTATCTCTCTCAATAAAATGTTACTTCTCATTTTAGGAAGTAAATCTCAAAAACAGATTTTTTATTCCTTTTTGACTAAGCCCCTCTACCCTGACATTTTCTTTCTCTGCAAGTAAAAGACAATGAGTGTCATCTCTAGACGAGGTCACTAAAGATACACCAGTGGGCTGTTCCACTTGAGATTTGGAAGCAGAGCTCAAAACTGGGCAGCATGTGCCCTCTCCCCACTTAGCTGCCTTCTGCACCCACAGCCTCTCTCTTTCATGGCTCTGGGGCCCCCGGGGCACTTTCAAGCCCAGGGTCAAATGAGGGAAATGAAAGATGCTGCCGCCATCTAGTATCTTCTTTTGATCCCCAAAGGGTGAAGCCCCAACTGAGAAACTTGAAACAGGAGGAAAATTAAAGTGCCTCTGACAAAGGCACACGCAGCAGGTAGCAGACTGTTTTATTCAAGAAACTCTCGTCAGGAGCTGATCCAGAAAAACATCAATAGATCTAGGTCCCAATGAAATCTGCCACTGACTTGGACCTTAGCTCCCACCTAATCCCATATCCTTATTCCACACAGGAGAAGGTGGAGGTCCTGAGGAGTCAGGTAGGTTGCCCAAGAGGTAGACACAGGATCAGAGAAGGGGCCTCTAACTCCGAGTTGCCTGCTTTTCCTACTACACTTGACCATTGCTATTCCAAATTCCTTGATGGGCCCCCCTCCCCAACTCTCACTCCATGTCAATGTTTCTGAACTTGGGATGCACCTTAAAATACTTTTTAAAAATTCTGGATTTTTTTCTAGAATAAAATTTAAAAACATGTGATTAACCTGTTGGCATCTTGGAATCTAGGCAATGTGGATTTACAAAAAGATATTTACATTTGAAAATATATAACAGGGGGTTTTAAAAACATATATTGAAAATGTCTCTAGACATTTACAGTATGAGTTGGTTTACACAAAGTTCCCAGGAACACATGCCCTTAGGGGGCTGCATTTTGGAATGCTCCCTAGCAGCTCATTGCCTGTCAACTCCCGCCCCCCACCCCAGTTTTGCTGCCCTCCTTTAAGTTGTGGCCTGAATTCCTTGCAAACTCGAAGGGGAGAGTGTGAATCAGACAGCCTTGGAGCAAGTAGGCTCAGAGGAGGAACAAATGGCAGCACAGATGGCTGAGCTGTCCTAACTCTCAAGACTTTGGGGGGAGGGGTGAGAGACGGGTCTAATGTATTTGAATTTTTCATTGCTTTTGGCCAATTTCTAACTGACCCAACGTGACCGTTAATTTTATGTGTCAACATGACTGGGTGCCCAGATGTTTAAATATTATTTCTGGATGTGTCTGTGAGGATGTTTCTGGATGAGATTAGCATTTCAATTGGCTGACTGAGTAAAGGAGATTGCCCTCTCCAGTGCGGGCAGGTATCATCTAATACACTGAGGGCTCAAACAGAACAAAAAGGTACAGTGAGACAGAATTTGCCCTTTCTGCCTGCCTGTGTGAGCTGGGACATTGGTCTTCTCCTGCTCTTATACTGGGAATTACACCACTGGCTCCCCTGGTGCTTGATTGGGTCTCCGGTTTGCAGATGGCAGATCATGGGACTTCACGAACCCCAGTGCATGAGACAATTCCTTACAATAAAGCATACACACACACACACACACACACACACACACACACACACACATGGTGGGGCAAAGGTAGGTTCACAGTTGTGAGTACGTGAAATATGGTTTATTCTTGTATTATTATTTATTGAGTATTGTATTATTTTCCACACAAACAACTGAAAATCCACTTTTGTCCCACCCTGTGTATTTGTGTATGTATAAAATCTCCTATTGGTTCTATTTCTCTGAAGATCCCTGACTAATACACCCAACTTCTAGCTCATTGGTGCAAGACGCACCGAATGCAGAGAATCTTTGTGTGCCCTCTCATCAGACCCTAAAAAAGCATCATAGCATGAGTTCAACAAATGTTTTGTTAAATAAACTTTCATTTAGCAAGCTGGGATTTTTAAGTGTATTTTTTTATTGCTATATTGTCAGCAGCACAAGAGTACCCAAAGATCAAAACAAATTTAAATGACCTCTGAATAATAAAAGTTATTAATTATTGAAGATCTGCTAATGCTAGGCACTTTTCAAAGACAACCTCATTGAGCTTGTCCTGCTACCCAAGGAGGCGGGTGGTATGTTCACATATGAGGAAACTGAGTCATGGATAGGCTAAATAATTTATCAAAGATAGACTCAAGTAAGTGAGGAATGTGAGTTTTTCTGGCTTCAAAGCCTGGGCTCTTTTTCAGAATGTCTGTCCCTCTTTTCTGATGGAATGATATGTTCTCAAAGTAAGGGGCAACCCTAGGAGACTGTCACAGCCTCCTGCTAAAATTTTCTGTCTCCTGGACCTCCTTCCTTCTGTATCCTTTGCATCTGTGTGAAAGGTGCTTAAAAACAGCCTTTGGTTTTATTACTAGGGTACAAAAGGCTTTTCAGTGCATTCATTCTCTTGTCCAGCCCTTATCAGCACCCCAGGTCTAGACGGAAATGACCAGCCCCATTTCACAGGTAACACTAGCACACGGGAATCAGGCACTTAACCCAGCCAGGCTCTCTTCCAAGGGCTTGGTGTCTGCCATTCCTCTCATTCTCACAACAATCCCTAGAGGTTGGCCAATTGTTATCTCCACTTTACAGATGAGAAAATCAAGGCACAGAGAGGTCAAGGGATTTACCTAAATTGAAACAACTAAGTGGTGAAAAAGCCAGGGATTAAAGCCAGGCAGTCTGCTTAAAGGCCCATGTTCCAAACCCCTCCACTGTATTTCCTGAATAATAGTGGCCCAGGAAGAGAACCCAGCTTTCCTGACCTTGTACCAGTAAGCCTCACAATACCATGTAGGCAACTCCCACTATAGCTCTATTAAGAAAAGGCATCTTCCACTAGGCTCTCCTACTTTGTTTGACCCTCACTCTTATTTCAGAGGTTGCTATGCAAGGGTTTTACCAGAGACTAGTTTTTGCATTTCTGTCATGTTTATTCTATTCCCTCTTTCTCTGACTATTGTATTGTCTGCTACCTGAATTCCTGCTCTGCATCCCAGATTCTCCTAGCTTATATGTGTCCAAATGCTGTCATCACTTGCTCTCAGCCAACAAGGCATTGATGTGGCAACTTCACAATGGCATACGTGATCAACTGTTTTGAGGCACAGGGAGGAGGGAGTCTCATGTTTCCTGTACATGTCATGGTTACCTTGATAAGGTGTTTTAAAATTTGAGGTAAGGTGATCATGAGCTGTCATACTAAATCTTGGCCCTCAGTCTCAACTTCAGCATGCACAGTGTCCTCCTAACTCAATTCTAATGATTCTCACTGTTAAACAAAGAAATAGTTCATGGTGGACAAGACACTGATATGAAATCACACTCATAGCACAGTTTGCCCAGCAAATCTTGTTATAGCAAAAACTCCTCCATGACCTTGGTTTTAATATGTTACAAGAACCAGTTCTTCTCAGAGGCACTTGGGAATTAAAATAGTCACATACCATTATCTGTGTAACCATTATATAGTCCTCTTTCTGGGCATATGAAAGTGCTTTGTTTATATGATCAAACTGGAAATCTCCCTCACTGTGTAAATTTCGCCACTTGAGCGGTTTAATAAAACTGGAACTCAATGCCTGCTGAACAACCACTGGGCTCATGCTATACCATCAGTATCCTGAGCCTGGATCCACAAGAGTAAGGGCCCCACCCATCCCACACTGGGCTTTGAAGGAGTTACAGTAAGGATAGAGCTCTGAATATAGATCATACAAATTCTTTAACATAGCTGGAAAGATTATAGAACAATATGGTAGGAAGGAATGTAGTAGGTTAAATATGCCACTGATAAAAAAAAAATGATTTAATCCCCGAAGAAAATCAGAAGATGTAAAGAAATACTAAATGAACTTAATTTTTAAGTCTAATACTTATGCAAATTTTATACCAATCCCGTCAGACATACTAATTTAAAATGTCTCTAAAACACTAAGTTAATTTTTTATGGCTATGTCTCATAATAATAACTTTCATACATAGTTTTAGAAAGATGAATAATTGTTCATAACCCAAAAGCTGTAACAACATGCAAAATAATATAAAGTGATGAACTGATGCTTTTGTTCTCACAAGAGTTAATAGAAGACTTGAGGGACTAAAATTATAGTATAATTGAACTATTTGGTTTGACTCAGAAGACAGCAATTGACCAGTCTTTGGCTAGCCTCCAAATTGGGAAATAATCTTCTACCAAGTAAATCATTCCTTTCTTGTTTTGCAGATGAAATTTATAAATTATTCTATACTTCTTGCTCTTAATGTAAGCAGAGCTTCCAAGTTCTACTAAATAGCCATCATATTTAATTTCAGTGGTGGCTATATATCAATGAATTCTATGTTTGTAGTTAGTGTAATCATTTTATGGCATGTTTCAAAAGGAAAGAGTTATGTGAGTACATTTTATACCACCCAGATATACATGTTATAATCTTATTTTAACATTATAGGTGATCAGCCAAGCACATTACAATAATCTATTGTTGGGATCAGTGCCAGTCCTGAAGCTGCTGCCCACAAGGTATGACCCAAGGTGCTGTGAGCATTGAGACTTTCACCGGGAAGGAAGCCAGGGCTGGGAGAGCCAGTGTTGGGCTGGAGGCAGAAGGCGTACAAGCCAGATGGACTGGGCAGAGAGTCTGCCCTGAAGTTGCTGGTCGAGGTCCTGGAGCTGAACAAGCAGACAGGACACACCCTGCTCGGAACACGGCATGGAGATGATCAGGAAAGAAGGCTCGTCTACTGAAACCAAATCTGGCTTACAGACAAGATTCACAGGAGACCACAGGCAGAGGGGAGAAGTAGAAGGTACTGGAGGTCAGTAAGGAGCCAACGAAACTGGCAAGTAGTGCACCAGAAGGGGAGAGGGGCAACAGGGGACTCTTTTGCTTCATCCCATAAACTTTTGTACTGTTGCCTAGAGCAGAAGCCACACAGGCAGTCAGTGAAAGGAGTGGCCATGCAATGCAGCAGTGCTCCTGTGTGAGGGACAAGCAAACTCTGACCTCTACAAATTTCTCCTTTTCCACCCTCATGCTGCAATTCCTACCATTAGATGGATCCTTTGGGCAAAGGCACTATCTCTTGAAGGCCATGTTAAAAAAAAAAACTTATTTATAGTGAAGGATCATTAATTCAATTTTACAGGCATATACAACATCCCCTTAAAGAGGGAACAACAAGGATAAAGTAAACTTTGATAGTTACGGTCAGGGCTATGGAAAAAACCCTGTGAGTGTAGTTGTCTGGCGGCATAGGAGAGCCTCCAGAACAGAGATTTAGTTTTTCGATTGTGTTTCATTGAACACACACGCACACACACACAGCTGGAAATGGGTCCTTGGATATTCATAAACATTAACACAAGTTCTAAGAAATTAGCAGGTTTTTTTTTTTGGGGGGGGGGCACTAATATGTACTGTGTGACTTTGGTAATTCCCTGAAGTGTTCTGGCATTTATTTTTCTGACTCTGGAGGTTGGGCAAATGATCTCAAAGATCCAAAGTCTCTTATCAATTCATAACTCATCAAAAGTAGTGAAGAAGTCACCACCTTTACACCCTAAAGTGGCTTTTTAAAAAACAATTTATGCACTTATTTTTCAGAGAGAGGGAAGGGGAGGGAGAAGGAGAGGGAGAGAAACATCAATGTGAGAGAGATACATCAATCAGTTGCCTCTCACACGCACCCTGACCTGGCACCCAGGCATGTGCCCTCACCAGGAATGAAACTGGTAACCCTTTGCTTTGTGGGATGGTGCCCAACCGAGCCACACCAGTCAGGGCCCTAAAGTGACTTTTTTGGATATTACATTGGTAGCACATAAGTAACAGACGTCCGTTATCAAAGCCCAGAAAAGTGGAACTAGAGGCAAGGAGGAAACACAGCCGTCATATCCAGGGAGCTTGATAACTACATGATTTTCCCATCCTGCTTTTGGACTTTTCCATGTTTTCTATTTGTCAGGAGCCAATCCTGGTAGAGCTTATTCAAGTCTCACCTCAGAACTGGCCAATAAAGGTTTTTGGGCAAGAAATTAGCAGTAGCTTCTGGTGGACCAGTCTTTTTTCTTTTTTTTTTTTTAAGATGTTATTTATTTACTTCTAGACAGAGGGGAAGGGAAGAAGAAAGAGAAGGAGAGAAACAGCAATGTGGGGTTGCCTCTAGGATGCCCACTACTGGTGACCTGTCCCACAACCCAGGCATGTGCCCTGACCGGGATCAACTGGCGACCCTTTGGTTCCCAGGCCGACACTCAGTTCACTGAGCCACACCAGCCAGGGCTTGGTGAGCCAGTCTTGACAAGTTTTTCCTTACGCTCAGCTCTATGTCTGCTTTTTATATCCTATTAAGTCTGTCTGATAGATAAGAGGCTCACATCTCTGTCCCTTCAACTTTAAAAGTAAGTGCCCAGGATATAAAAAGAACTCTTACAACTCAACAATAAAGGAGAAGTAACCCAATTTTAAAAATGGGCAAAGGATTTGAACAGATATTTCTCTAAACAGAATATGAAAATAGCCAACAAGCTCATGAAAAGACACTCAATATCTCTAGGCATTGCAAATCAAAACCACAGTGAGACACCCCTTCACATCCACTGGAAAAGCTCCAGTCAGAAAGACAGATAACAGCAAGTCTTGGGGAGGATATGAAGAAATTGGAACCCTCCTACATTGTTGGGCGAAATGTAGGATTGTAAAGCCTTTTCAGAAATCAAGGATCAAAGATATCCTCTATGCCAGAAGCATTACGTTTCTCTTTGGCTTTACGGTTTTAAAAATTCATGTAAAATATTTATGTGCTGATTTGACAGTTGATACCAATAGTTTTACTTCTATGTTTTATATTGCACAGCAGGACCTTACTATCAATTCCAACTTTGCCACAAAATTTTCATATGCAGTGACCAGAGGAATCAGAAATCCATGTCCTAATTGTCCGGGTGTAAAGGTGTCGTTTTTGAACTGTAAGGAAATGGTAGTTGCATTCTGTATCCTTATTGTGCTAATGGAAGCCAGCTTGAAATCAGTGCTTATACTAGTCTCTATGCACTCTATTTCTGGATCCTCAAAGTGGAAAGTAGAGAAAAATTTATTCAATACTAAATAATGTTTTAATTCTGCCAGTGTCAGATTTGCTTGCATAATGGCAGAAGACTGCCAGATAACACAAGGTCAACATAAACATCAAGCTTCTTCATACTATATTGATTGTGTGCTGAAAGGTGTTTGTCATATTTCTTTGCTAAGTCTTGGCCAGATGGTTGGTGGGCAATACAATCCATACACCTGCTTGTTAAAAGCATTGCAGATTTATCTGTGCCATGTAAGATTTATTAGTTTGGATGGAAGACTAATTTTACACTTGATTTTATCTTACTCTCACTCTTGGGATAATATTTCATACATGTGGGGAGGATGGCATAGCATAAATGACGCCATTTTATCAGTTTCACATATTGGTGTGTCATCTGGGTGATGGTATGAGTATCAGGATCACCACTGTGTAACGGACTACACACATCTACAGTAAAATCAGCTCCTGGTTATTTGCATGGATGAAAAGAAACTAAGGTGCAGACGATCAGAAATGGTAGATTATGTTGTAGAGTTATTTTCCTTTGGCGCTTGGTGAATTGTAATTACAGTTGAACCCGTGTATATTTCACCCTTCAAGCATTTGCTCCATACAAAGTCAAAAGCCTTATTAGGTAGAAACTGTTTAACCTCTGACCTTCATCACATTTATTTCTCTCCGCAACCTGCCTTGTTCATTGGGTAGGGAATGGTTTAGACTGATGCACACACCACAGGTCGGAGCAGCGTGGCCCTCTCCCAGGCTTGTCCTGGAGCCGGGAGGGAGTGATATGTATTTGGTGTCAAGCGGTTGCTTTTAAAAATGCCAGCTGCAAGCAAAGTAAGAGTAAAAATAGGATAAACAAAAATCTCAAGGAAGCCGAATTGATTCTGTCTGGCTGGAAAATTGGCTTCACATGAATGAATCAGCCATCTATGCGCACTGGCTAATGACAAGGGTGGCTCTTCCCACACCAGACAACAGTGTTTAGCATTCTACTTCCAGTGTTAACTCTTTAAAAGACAGTTTTTCCTTTGACCAGAACTAGTGGTATAAAACACTCAAGGCTTATGAGAAACAATTTTATTTGGCAGTGCTTAAATCCATTCTTAAACAATAGGCTTTGCCAGTTCATATGTATTCCTTTTTATATTGTGGTAAAAGGTGGAGTCGGGTATACATTTTTGAACAGGCATACACACATTTTCTTTCAACCGCACTGGTAAAGAGGATAAGAAAAAACTGAAAGTGAACACAAAGCAGCCACCTGCTTTACAGGTTTAAACATATTTGTATGTTTTCGAAGATAGACTTATAAATGTTTTAGATCTGAAGAGATAAAGATATTTAAAATGCCAAAAACACACAAACGAACAAACAAACAAACCCTCTACTTACTCTCTTACGTCATTTCTGTCTAAAAAAAAAAGCAAACCTATAAAGAGTCTTTGGTGCCCTCTTCAGTCTTGCTCCTGAGGTGAACGCCTCACTTGCCTCTGCCTAGTCTTCTGCACCCATTGAGCCAAAGCGCTGTGGCCACGACCCAGACAGTCATCAGTAAACACCTGACTTGAGTTCAGCCAGTCAGATTCTATCTCTAAACTTGAAAATTCGAACTCGGAGACACAGAGTCACTTGTTAGATGATAGTGAACACCTGAACTGAAATGTCCTGCTGAGGTGGGGCTGGAGGAGTCATATAGGCCTCAGGGAGGCCCAGAACCCCATCCCGAGAAAGGGCGGTAGAGACAACAGAGTTAAGCATGTGGCAAATCGCATTGTTTGTTCAAAATGTTCTCTGCCCACCTCTACAGGACTCATTTCCGGTGCCTCTCTCTGTTGGAAGAGTGTGTTTCCTGCAACTTGAACATCAGGTTTGACCACATGACTTGTGTTAGCCAATGGAATGTAAGCAGGAGAGACCATGTGGCATCTGAGTAGGCCCTTTAAGTGCCATTGAGTGGTTCTGCTTTGTACTCCTTCATCTGCTGTGAGTTTGGCATGCCTCCAACATGTCCTTTCAGCCTAAGTTCAAGAATAAGAAGGATGTGGAGGAGGGCCATAGCTGACTCTCTGTGAACATTGACATGAGTAAGAAATCAGATGCTGTGTTATAATTCATTGAGATTTGGAAATTGTTACTACAACATAACTTAGTCCAAGCTGACGAATACAGAGAGTGAACTTAGTTTCTAGCTTTCCAGTTCCATTTTCCTTGGGAGTGGATTTTGTTTCATTTCCCATGAAATTCCTCTGAGATCACCTAAGCAGGCTTACAACCAATAGTCCCTAATAAAACTGATGAAAATGACATTATTAAAACTATTTTGTTCTTAGACATTTATCTTATAATGAATTCTATCCTCTATACCAAGGTTAAGTTAAATGCATACACACAGTTTGAAAAGTGTTTAGGTGAGAGAAATGTAGTTTCTTGTACTGATAGTAAAGGTAATTTTTGTGCATTATCTTATTACTTAATAACAGATGGATATAATAACTTTCTCTTACTTATGCAAACTGTGATTTGACCCTGAATTCCAATTAATAGCATGTTTTCTTGGCATATACTGAAATAACTTCTAATAGTTCAAAGTAATAATAATATCTGAAAAAAATGTGTCATATCAGTTACCATTTTAGCTCTGTTATTGAAAAACAAAATACCTTCATTTATGTAAATAAACCTTTGTGTAACGTTCTTATACCCTGAGCTTGATTCAACTGAGTATTCTCCCTGGACCTATCACGATGTGCCTCACTCTTTCAGGCCAATGTCCAAAGTGGCCTTTGTGCTGCGCTCTGTGCTCTGAAAGAAGCAAGCAGAGCGCTCCAAGCTGGGGGGTGAGGTTTTTATGTAGTATTTCTTGACTAGTGAGACAATGACTTCTGCTTTGTGTAAAAATTTTCTCTTGGGTCAAACTGAAATTAGTAAGTTATAAACATTTAAATTTTTTTCAAAATGCCTCCAAAATATAGTTTTGGCTCCTTTACATCCTTGTGGGTAGGAAGCACAGAGGGGTAACAAAACTTGTTTAAAGTTACTACCAAGTAAGTGGCAGCATCTGGTCTGGAGCCCAGACCTCCTCTCATCTAGTTCTTTCTGTTATGTCTCCGCACAAAGAGGAACAATCTATGACTCTATAAATTCTCCTTAATGCCTCTGAGAAAGTTCACATTGTACACAGAATGTCCTGATTGTACTAGAAGTAAACTTTTTAAAAATTAATAAATCATGAACATATGCTACCTGTTACATTTACCACAGGAACATCTTAGATTATATTGTGTTTACTGCTGATAAAGTGTTAACTGAATGTCATTTAGTTACATTAAATAACACATTTTGCTACATAAATATATGATGAGATGTCACTACAAAGCAGACATTTTTTCCAAAATACTTTGAAAATCAAAGCATAACAACTGTTTATTTTAAATGTTGCTTAAATCGCAAATCTTTGTCAACAAAAAGAAGGTAAGAAGTAACATTGAGACAAAATTCAGAATGAATAATCAGCATTTAGGATACAAAGCAAAAAAAAAATCCTTGCTTAACAGCACAAATCGCCATAAATATATTACTGATTCAATAATTGATAAAATATGTCAGGTATTCAAAAATGTTAGATTTAGGAATGTGAATTGCTAAAATTACAAAGTAATAAATAATGATTCCAATTTCTACAAAATCATTTTTTTGTAAAGCAGTTCTTTATATCAACCTAAGTTGGCTTAAAAAAAAAAAAAACCCCACCAGATATAGCAAGTGATGATACTAAATAAAACCTACTACCAGATATTTATCTTGTAAGACACTTCATACATTATTTTTCATGGAGTTTGAAGGTCATGTATACTGAAAAGTACTTTATCAATTGACAACTAATGAAGTTTAGTTGTTTTTAAAACCACTTAAAAAAAACTAGTCATTTTGTCTTGAGCATGAAAGATAATGACTTAGTGCCCAAGGAAAATATTTATTCACAGGATTTTCTTTATCATTGGAAATGGATGGTTAATATGGCAGACTATTAATGAAAACTTTCGGATTGAGTAATCACCTGTGTAGGTAACTAACTGTCCAACTTTGAAAGAGTTACTCAGTGTAATTCTTTGCTCTGCTATGTTTTAAAGAGCATAGAAATTCTGGTCCGTGAGCTTTTGTGGGAATAAAGGTATCATTAACTAGAACATAAATAGACTGTATGAGAAAAATAAAGTGTTAACATTTTAACTACCTCATTAAAGAGACAAAGTGGGAGAGTAATGTTTGTTGTTCATCAACAGATGGTAAGTGAAAGTTAAAATCTGTCATCCTTCTGCCTTATTTTTTCTTGGCAGTTTAATAATACTGATATTGACTGAACAAAATTACATTTGCTTACTATTTTTGGAAAAAAACCTGCATAAAATTAGAGAAGAAATTATCTTTTTTTTTAAAGTAACCAACATTCCCTGCCTAGCATACTTATGTCAGATCTCAAGGGCTTTAACATTATTCTTTTTTAGCAGACATTGAAATACCAGCCCAGGCCCCGTCACAGTTTCTACTCACAGCTTCCATTACTGATGAAACAGATGGTTTAACATTTGAAATCTACACAGGGATAGACAGATTCACAGGTTGCTTTTAGCCTTATTGGATAAAGTATAGGCTCTCGTTCATAGAAAAAGTAATAATGCTGTGGTCTGACCATCCTGGTTAGCGTATGGCTCTAAGTTCTTCCTTCCAGACAGGGTGATTAATTTCTTCGTTCCAAGTTTTGTAAGACAACACAACATAGATGACAATTTAAGAAAGAAATCACAAATGGAAATAAAAACTGGCTGTGAACTAAATTTTTCAAAACTTTCAAAATTGTCATTTAAAAACATTTAAATTGGAGCACTTTCAAAATAGTGGCATGTGCCTTGTGGGGTTCAAATTTGTTCTGAATTAGATCTTCATCAGGACTAATATGCTTTAATAGGTTATATGAAGAACATATATGGAATGTGATCCACATTTACAAATGACTGTAAATATGGATTACATTAGATTAATACTGAGTTGAGAAATCCTCCATGAAAGTGGTGATTTTTTAAATTCTTTCTGTAAATAAAATATCAATGGCCTCTCAAAGACCAGTGTCAAAGGAATGCTGGGAAACCCTGAATGGAGGCATAGCTGAGGACTAAACACCATCTTTAGGCCCTGCCTTATCTTTGGGCTTGCAATTAAATGATGTGAAGAAACCTTCCTATAACAATCTACCCTGCTCTTCACACTCCCAACTAAGAGGATTACTTAAAAAGTAGAAGTCAAATTTATGTACGTCTCAAAAATGTTTCCCTTCCTTCTAAGCCCTGTGGACATCATTATAATGATCTATTTACTGTTGAAGCTTATTTTCTAGTGTGTATGTGTGGGGGGGAGGGAAGCAATAGATATACAAAAGTAACATAATTAAAATACATAGCATGCCAGATAGTGATAACTTACTGAGAACAATAAAGTAGGGAGGGGAATAAGGGGCATCTAAGATGAGTGGCAGCAAATTGGGGTCAGGAAGATCTCGCTGCAAAGGTGACACCTGAGCAAAGATCTGAAGGAGGCAAGAAGGTGAACCTCTCCACTATGGGTATAGAATTTTTGGGAAGGGCATTCTAGGTTGAGGGATCATCGAATGCAAGGGCACTGAGGCAGAAGGTGCCTGGTGTTGGCTGGGGAACAGCAAGAGGGACATTGTGGCTAGAGCAGAGGGAATGAGTGGTAGGAAATGAGGTCGATAAGGCCAAAGGGGAACAGGTCATGAAGGTCCTGGTGGACCATTCTAAGGACCGTATGAGAAACGTGGGGACAATTGGAGGATTCTGAGCAGCGAAGTGGCATGATTAACACCGAAGCTAGCTTTGGTGGAAGCGCCATCAAAAGAGACCAGGAAGGTAAATCTGGTAACAGGTGCTTTAAAGTTTGCACCCACAACTACTGAAAGAGGAAAAGGACTGAATCCTGGACAAATGGGTGTCTGGGTGGTTGGGAGGAAGGGGTTACCCTGGGAGACACGCTTGCCTAGCCTTCAGGCCTTGACTGCACTGAAACCTCAGGTCCTGCTCCTCCAGCCACAGGTCCTCTGGGAAGGGTCGGGATCTAAGCCTGCAAGCCAAGTTGCCAAGGCGACCATAGAATTTCCCCACCCCACACCTCTGTCTCCTGAGTTCAAAGCAGCAGGATCCGCAGCCCCTCCAGGGAGTTCGCGGGGTCTGGGCCAGCGTGGACTCATCAGTATTCCGCCCGCGGCGTTTCTCCCGCCCACACGGTGACTCGCAGCGCCTGCCTATCCAACAACTCCAGCCCCTGGTGGTTCGCGCAACTCAACAGCCTCCTCCTCCTCCTCCTCGGGGTCCTGGGCCAGAGCCCCAGAGCCGGCGCTGCCCCGGAGGGGCCCTGGCGGTCCTCAGCACACTAGTGCTGCTCTGCCCAGTTACGCAGCGCTTTCCTGCATGCTGGCCACAACCGCAAGCTGCACATCCGCAGCGGAGCGGGGGCGCCCTGCTCTTAGCTCACAGCGCGCCGAGGGAGACACGCTCTAAAGCATCCCCGCAACAGCTCTCTGGGGATAGTCAACTCCCCTGTGCACTGTGTAAGATCTCCCTGCGCTTCCTGCAATGCACCAGACAGGGGAAGCAAATATTTTAGGCACCTGCATTGCGCCCCCGCTGGGATGCACTGTGCGCAAAAGAAGAGGGCTGTCTGCTGCATAACCGGAAGATCGGAGGCGCGGGGAGTCAGGGGTGGGTTTTCTTAGGACTCACCTTGTGTAGTTTCCACATGGCCCCCAGAGCCTTGACTTCATGGCTGGAGTGTTTGCCCTCCTCCAGGCACTGGTAGCACACGGGCATCTTGCACTGCACGCAGTACATGCTGTGGTTCTCCAGCTCGTGATCTGTACAAGTGGAGACCTTGCGCGGGCTCAGCCTCCGGCTCACACGGCCCTGGGCCGGGGGCACCAGGCGGTGCTTGGCTAGGGGACCCCGGGGCGGGTGGCAGCGAAGACGGCACGGATCGCAGTAGAAGACATCGCACTGTTCGCACATAACGGTAGCCTCCTTGGGAGCCTTCTCGCAGAGCTGGCACTTGAGGGCCGCGGCTTTGCTCTGCTGGTAGCGGTCAATTACCCCTTCCAGGACGCGGTTCTTGGGGAAGCCGCGGAGACCCCGGTCATCCAGGATGAGGCTGCGGTGGCACTGGGGACAGGTGATACAGGAGTTACGGGGCACCGGGGCCAAGGCCGGTGACAGGTGGGTGGCCGGCGGCGGCATAGCCGGGGGAAACACTCGGACGCCGTTGGGGGACTTCTGGCACGGGGTAGTGGGGGCGCTGGCAAAACCTCCGTAGGAGCCGTAGCCACTGTCCGCTTCGCTGTACAGGCTCATCTTGTCCAGGTCCAGGTAGTCATAGTCAGAGACCCCGGAGCCCGAGGCCCGACGACTCTGGGGGGACTCAGACTCCGGGGTTTGCACCAGGATGTTGCGGGCGCACGCCTGACATAAATTGTGGGAGCAGGGCAGGATGATGGGCTCCCGATAGAAGGACCCACACACGGGGCATTTTAACTCTTCTTCCATCTCTTCCATGGAGACCCGGATGGGAGCGAGACAGCTGCTGCTGCAACGGGTGGCTGAACTGGCGAAGTGGCCGACCAGTCTGTCTGGTCCAGCACCTTGGCTAGCGTCGGCGGCTGCAGTCGCGGCGGTGCCTTCCCGCGTCGCCCAGAAGCAGACTCCCGCGGAGTGAGGCGCTCTTTCTGCGCGCTACGGCGTCGCGGCGCCGCGCGCCAGTCCAGGACCGCCCCCTTCTGCCCTCCTAGTCCCGCCCCCGCCTGTAAACAGTGGCCTATTGGGCAGCAACCGAGAGAGCGACGCTCTTATTGGCGGAACGCCCTGTCCTTCCCCTCTCTCCGCAGGCCACTGGGGGTTTGGTGGAGGACTCCGAGGACGGAGGAAGGCTTAGCTCCCGGCTGCACGACACCGGGAGGGGGCTGGCGTGCGTTGGCGAGGGGACTCGGAAGGAGGAATTAGGCGCTGTGACTCATCCTCGCCCCGCTTTCTTCCGACCTGGATCCGGTGCAGTCATCCAGTAGTAGGGGGCGTGAGAAACCCTTCCCCGCAGCGAGTGGGCTGGCGGAGGAGGCTGGTCTTTCTCGCTAACAATCTGCGTTTGCCTTCTAGCTCGATCTCCCCGCCGACCACAGCAGATGCCCCCCTTCGCCTCCTCCCCCCTCCACCACCGCCCTCCTCCGCTGCTGGCAGCCTCGGCAGGCCCTCTCTCCGGCCTAGGTTTCTGTATGGCAGCCAGGCTTTTGTCCCCAAGATGAACCCGCTGAAGATGCCCCAGGCGCTTCCCCCTCCCGGGAGTCTGACGGCGCCGGGAGGGAGCCCGGGGAAGACTCTCTTCCAGTCTTTCACCCTCAGTCCCTGGTGTCTAATAATATCGACTTCCTAGAGATTTAAACTAGGTGACCGATGTAAAGATTCATGATATTAGTTTAAATCTATGCCCCTTCATTTCCCGCTTTAAATTCAGGCTGAGCACAGAGGCTTCTTAAGGTTTGGGTTGAACGTGCCTCTGCATCCTTTTTACTGTCCCTGCCTCCCAAAGCCGTGTTCTCACGCCGCTCTCAGCACCCGGTCAAGCTTTCAAAAGGCCAGCAGGACCTTTGGTTCATTCGAGATAGGAATGGGTTGCCCATTTCTGAGCGCCCATACTTCGGTAACGAGCTCCAGGTAAATCACTGTGTCGCTGTGGAGTCTCAATATTTGACTCCAATCAGCGTTATTCAGTGTCACGTGGCCTGAGCATTTACCCCAGTTTCAGAAAGGTGGGTGGGTTCTTTCTGTTTCCTTAAGTGATGGTGATGGGAAGGGGATGAAGGAGGTTCTAGTGTTAGTCCTCACATATTAGGCACCCTTCTTCCTCTCTCCAAACATTTCTGGAGATAACTGGTCCTGCCCTTTGCCTGCAGAACTGTTGAGTTGATAATGAAGGGAAAAAAACAAAAACCTTTGAGTCAAGTGACATTTTGAATCGCTAGTAATTTATTTGAAATAGTACATGGCTATCTTTTGCTGAATGATTTATGAAATAAATGACAAAAACTTTTTCTAAATTGAAGAAATACTCCCATTTTCCATCTTCCAAAAAAGAGATTGATTATATGCAGCTATATTTATAATTTAAAACTACTTTACTTCCCAGAAAAAAATAGACTTTTTATAACCCTGCCCTAGGAGAAATAGTCCAATAAACTAAGTTATTTTTCCAACACTTTCTTCAATGAAAACATCATTTGATCACTGTGTGGGGGGAAATATTCTCATTGTTATTTAAAGTTACACTAATAACAAATGCTATACAATTTATTTTTAACTTGGCTTTTAAGTAGTCAGGTCCAGAGAGTTCAAAGGCATATGTACTCTGTTTACATAGAATTTCTTCATGTGGGTTTGGAACATCTGTATCTGCAGGGTACATCTAATTCAGGGGTCCCAAGAGAATTGCTAACAACAAGCAGGCAATTGTTAAGAAACTGTTAGAAATATTAGTCCCATTCATAATTTACAATCCTTTCCATGAGGATTGTATGCATTTGGTCAAGAGTCACATAGCTGTGGGCCAGGGCTTTGGACATTTCAACGTGAGCAGCTGTTACTCTTTTTATGAGTTTGAACTTTCCTTATCACAGTAAACTATCTGCTATAGGTTGAATATTTATGTCTCTCCACAATTCATTACTCGAAGTCCTAACCCCCAAGATGATGGTATTAGGAGGTGGGTGGGGCCTTTGGGAAGTGATTAGGTCTCAAGGACCGAGCCTGCATGAATGGGATTAGTGCTGCACAAGAGTGGTACAGAAAGCTTCCTTGCTCCCTTCCACTGTATGAGGAAGCAGTCCCTCACCAGATACCAAATCTGCTGGCACCTTGATCTTATATTTCCCAGCTTCCAGAACTGTGAGAAATAAACTGTTGTTTATGAGCTACTAAATCTATGGTATTTTGTTATTGCAGCCCAAACAAATTGTCTGAGAGGTTGGTCTAAGACACCATCTAAGAGGTCTGCTTATCAGCAGAAAAGGTATGCTTAGTTCAAAATAAAGGATAGCCTTAAGGAATGTCTGCAGTGTAATATACTATTGGTTTCACAGAGACTCAATAGAATACAGATTTATAATATAGGCAACATACAAATATTTGCTCTATTATGAAATATATTGAGATGATTTAGTTGTTAGATCCATTTGATCAAAAATTAGCTAAATCAATTCCAAGAAAGCTCTTAAAATGACTGTTATTTGTTGAGTGTTTACTCTGTTCCAGGCACTGAATTTATTCATTTACACACATTACTTAGTTCAGTCCTGTAATAACAAAAGAGGTGGGTACACTTACCTCATTTTAAAGATGAGTAAACTGAGGATAAGCAAAGTACTCAAAGTCAATATTGGTGAGGCTGGGATTTGAACCCAGGTACATGTAAGTTTGTTTCTTTGTTCGTTCATTATTTGTTCATTCATTCTCTAAAAAAATTCTGAGTTCTACTCTCTGTCAGGCTCTGTGTGTGAAAAAATACACCCAAGTGAAGGAATGCTGTTCTTACCTTCCCTGAAAGTTTATTATTTTTCTTGAATTAATTCCTCCAAAATATTTTTGTAAACCTTTGAAGATTTTACCTTCTTGTTGCACTATTTGGCCATAATGTGCTTTAAAGCCCCCCAGTGAGTTGTATTTAAAGGAAAATAAACATCTGAGCGTAACTGATGATATTATAGAAATACTATAGGAAATATGCCCTGAAGCACGAGGGTTGATAGCCCTGTAATTTCATCACTCCTGGGGTGACTGCAGATGTTCTCATTGTGTAAAGTGCCTGATTATTTTCTGAAATTTACTATTCACCTAAATGATGTTGTTTAGCAATGAAATGAACAAATTAAAAATGTTCTAGCAGCTTTCCTATTAAAAAAAGGTTTACCAATGAAAAATTTAGGTGTTTTCC
>PVIA01011011.1:0-47583 GCA_004024845.1 Tonatia bakeri | reverse complement strand
TACTTCTTTCCAGCCCCTTCTTGCCTGTAAGGTCTCTTTTGAGAAATCAGCTGACAGTCTGATGGGAACTCCTTTGTAGGTTACTGTCTCCTTGTCTCTTGCTGCTTCTAGGATTCTCTCCTTCATTTTTACCTTGGCTAATGTAATTATGATGTGCCTTGGTGTGTTCCTCCTTGGGTCCAACCTCTTTGGGACTCTGAGCTTCCTGGACTTCCTGAAAGTCTATTTCCCTTGCTGGATTGGGGAAGTTTTCCTTTAATATCTGTTTAAGTACGTTCTCAAATTGTTGCTCTTCCTCTTCCCCTTCTGGCACCCCTATACTTCGGATGTTGGAACGTTTAAAGATATCCTGGAGGTCCCTAAGCCTCTCCTCAGTTTTTTGAATTCTTGTTTCTTCATTCTTTTCTGTTTGGTTGTTTCTTTCTTCCTTCTGGTCCACTCCATTGATTTGAGTCCCAGTTTTCTTCCCCTCACTATTGGTTCCCTGTGCGTTTCCTTCATTTCTCTTATCGTAGCCTGCATTTGTTCATCTAATTTATGTCCAAAGTCAACCAATTCTGTGAGCTTACTGATCACCAGTGCTTTGAACTGTGCATCTGATAGATTGGTGATCTCTTGGTCACTTAAAAAAATTGGTTCTGGGGCTTTCAAATATGTTTGAGCCATCTTTTTTATTTTCCTTTGGTTTGGTTGTGGCTGTTTCGTAAGGGCGGTGGAGCTTTAGGTGTTCACCATGGCGGGGCACCCCAGTCGCTGGGTTGTGACATTGTATGTGGGGGCGGGGTCTGAGAGGGAACAATGGCGCCTGCTTTCTTCTCTCTAGGACTTCCGTTCCCTCCACTGCCTCCCACAAGCAAATTGGGCCCTTCTGGAGCTGGGTCCCGGGCGGGTGGGCTTGTGCACTTTCTCGGACCCTGTGGGTTTCCCCAAGAAGTCTCCTGTGAGGCTGAGAGAATCTCCCGGCCTCAGCTCCCAGACGGGGCTCTTAAGCTTTGAAACGCGGTGGTGCTGCCCGTTTTCACTGCGTTTGCTCGCGAATGTGTGGCTGCGGACAGCCAGCTGCCTTGCGCCCCTCACTGGGTCTGCTAGTCGCCTCCTGAGCCCAGGGTCCGCCACCGGTCCGCCCGCTGCCGTCTGCGCCCTGTGCGCCCGCGCCTGCCAGCCAGCGTTTCTTCCCGCTGGGACCCCTTGACCCTGCTCCGCAGGCCTCCGACTCTGCCGCTCCTTACTGGTCTGGATGTACTGGAGTCCAACTTCCGTTCAGTTCATTTCCCTCTGTTCTGGTTGTTTTCTTGTTTCTCAATTTTTGTTGTCCTTAGTTTTGGTTGCGCGAGGAGGCACAATGCGACTGCCTATGCCTCCATCTTGGCCAGAACTCCCTATTTCAAACTTTTATAGTCAGATGCACAGGTATTCTCCCAGGTGAATTTCATACTCATTCTTTAGTTCCTCCACAAATCCTACCCATATCAACCCTTTTCCTACTTTTTCCCTTAGATACATCATTGGTGGTTTTTTTTTATTTTTAATTTTAATTTTACATAACAGTTGACATTAAACATGATGTTATATTAGTTTAAGGTACACAGCATTGTAGCTAGGTGATTACATGATTTACAAAGTGATTACCCACTCAGTAATTAAAGTACCCACCTAATACTTTACCCAGTTATTAAAGTATCATTGACTATATTCCCTTGGAGTGCTGATGTTTTCTAATAAGCAAGACTGTTTAAGGCCAATCAGAGACAGATCTGCACCCAGCATCCAGCTATAATTAGCCATATTTATTAAGTCTTGGATGTGGGGAGGGCAACCCAAGGAATGAGAGCAGCTGAGTAATGGAATGAATTCTTGCCAGTAGTACTATCTACCTCACATAATGTTAATGGGGATAAAATGCTTAGCCTGAAGTAGTAATTCAAATTCTGATTTTTGTTCCTGGCAGACAATTTGTTTGAAGATCAAATCTATCAAAATAAGAGGCATCAAGGGAATGTCACCAGCTGCAATATTCCCTCAAGTGTGTAATTCACGTTTCTGAGGTTTTCTATACGAGTGCCACCATCAGATAGTGTTGGGGGGGGTTTCCTTTTTTTTTTTTGGCACTCATATGCTGGGTCTTGTATCAGTGTCTATATCCTGTTTGTTGCTCTGCTATTGTGACAGAGAATAAAAAGCACAAAATCTTTACACAATACTGTACTAACCAGAATTAAATAAACAAACTAACAAACCTGTGGGAGCAAAAACAGCAACCAGATTTTTAGTTAACAACCTCTGTTTGGGGCTCTACTGTAGTACATGACAGGGATCAGCAGTGTCAGTTCCTGTCCAGATAGGAGGAGACTGCCCACAGCAGTCAGGCTGATGCAGATCAATGTAAAGTGCTGATGAGAAAACTTTTACTGAAACTAGCATGAAAACTGCCCCCACATCCCCACTTTCCTTCCCTCTCCTTAAGAAAGCCGCTGGCTTGACCACAGATGTTAAGACGGTTTTAAAGACAGGAGTTTGTCATCTTCTCAGGTCACCAGCACCTGAATCAACTTTTCTCTTTTTCAACAGCATCTGTCTCAGGAGGATTGACTTTCATCCCAGCAGGCAGCAGAAACTGCCTTCTGTGACTCTGTGAGTCTCCAGATGATGGAGTGTGTGTCTGACCCACCTCAGATTCTGTCACATTTGAACACATTTATGAATATGGTGAGATCTTGGTAAATGTTGTGTAACTTTCTATTGGCCTCAAAATCAGATTCACAAAAGAGTTTATTCCAACACAGCTGACTCTTTTTGCTAAGGTCAATGCCTTGTTCTGAGAAAAGACTTTTGGTTTCATTTCTGGGTCTCATTCAAGTCCCAGGTGACAAGAATGTTTGTTAAGTGCTTAATGACTGTGATTTGTAAGCTCTCATTTTTAGCTTTCTTGCTTTCCTGCCAATTTCCTACCATTCTTTCCATTTGAAATTTCTATCTTTATTCTGAATAAAATGAGGGAAAAGGAATTCACCCAGACCTCCTTAAACATACTAGAGAGAGCCAATGGCAGGGGCCCACCAAGGGCTGGGAGGAGGGTGAAGCCAGAGAGACACTTAGGGTGTAAGGGAACCTGAGAGTGAGGAAGTCCTCAAGTTTTGTGCTCTAGGTACCTCACTTACCTCACCCTAGTCTCACTCCTACTCCCAACTTTGACTGAAAGTGCTCTGGGCAGGGAAATCCACCTCTAATCCATCAATTAGAGAGAGAAGGGCAGTGAGGTCACCGAGTCTCTGCTGCTTGGCATTTCCCCTTTTCAGCAGGCTCATCTCTGGCTGAGAAAACATATCTTCTAAGATATGTTAGCCTCTTGTGAAATCTGTTGGAAGATTCTTGCCAACCGAGAAATATGGGGAGAAGAGGAAGAAAAATCTGATAACCCATGTGTATTTGTAACAATTTATTCTTTCTTTGTTTCAATACCAGCTGTGTGGGTGTTTTGTCTTCAATAAGCAATACAGCTACACAAACCAGGCATCCTAACATTTTACCAATTCTGAGAGTATCTACCTGGATATAGTGTCAGAGCCCACAGGTTAAGAGTTCAGTCCCTGGGTACTGCCTGACCCCTTCAGATTTGGACTTCAAGGGGTAGGTCCCCTGGGTGTACTCATAACTTCTGTCCAACATGACTGCAAATCAGAGGTTCCCGCAAACCCCTTTGCAGGGTCTATTAATTTTCTAGAGTGTTTCACAGAACTCAGGAAAATATTTTCTTTATGTTTACCAGTTTATTAAAGGATATGACAAAGGACACAGATGAAGAGATACATAGAACTGGGCCTGTGAGTGTCCTGAGCACAAGAGCTTCTGTGTCCATGGAGGTGTGCTGCATCACCCTCTCAATAAAGGGCTGTACTCACCAACCTGGAAACTGTCTGAAGCCCATGCTATTGGGATTTCATGGAGGCTTTTTCTCACAGGCATGGCGTACTATGAATCACATTTCCAACCCCTGCCCTTGGATAAAATGGGAGTGCAACTAAAGGTACCAACCTTCTAATCACTGCTTTGACTTTCTGGTGACCAGCCCCATTCAGGAGCCCTCCAGAAACTCTCCTCAGGTCACCTCATTTATCAAAAGATGCTCCTAGTAATTACATGAATTTTTACAAGGATTTGAGGGGCCTTGTGTCAGGAACTGGGATGAAGACCAAATGTACATTTCTTACTATATCATAATATCCCACTGGAGAAAGACACAGAGGCATCAGATCCTACTTTTGGTGGGATTCTCTTCCTACCTCTTGACAATGCCCTGCTGTAACCAGTAGGGCTTTGCTTGCTAGAGGATGTGGAAAGAAAAACTTTATCAGTTTCTCAATAACTCCTCAATGCCGAACTCTTATTTATTTATTTTTTTATTGTTCTATTACAGTTATCCCAACTTCCCCTGTCATTGGCCACTGTCCCACCCACCACACCACTCCCACAGTCAATCCCCACCCTATTGTCCTTGTCCATGTGTCCTTTATACCTGTTTTTAACTAGGCCATTCCCTTTCTTTCCTCCCACAACACCCTCTCTTCTCCCCTCTGGTCATTCTCTATCTCTTCCTTGTTTCATACCTCTGGTTCTCTTTTTCTCATTTCTTTGTTTTGTTCATTAGGTTCCTGTTATAGGTGAGATCATATGGTATTTGTCTTTTCCCCCTCATTTATTTCACTTAGCATAATATTCTCCAGTTCCATCCATACTTTCGTGAAAGGTAAGAGTTCCTTCTTTCTTGCTGCTGCATAGTATTCTGTTATGTAAATGTACCACAGTTTTTTGATCTACTCATTTACTGATAGGCACTCTGGCTATTTCCAGCACTTGGCAATTGTAAATAACGCTGCTATGAACATAAGCCTGCATACATTCTTTTGAATTGGTGTTTTACAATTCTTAAGGTATATTCTCAGTGGCGGAATCACTGGGCCAAAAGGCAGTTACTTCCATTTTTAGTTTTCTGAGGAAACTAATACTATTTCCCACAGTGGGTACACCAGTCTGCATTCCCACCAACAATGCACTAGGGCTCCCTTTTCTCTGCAGCCTGGCCAGCACTTGTTGTTTGTTGATTTGCTAATGATGGCCATTCTGACTGGTGCCAGGTGGTATCTCATTGTGGTTTTAATTTGCATCTCTGATGACTAGTGAGGCAGAGCCTCATATGCCTATGGGACCTCTGTACATCGTCCTTAGAGAAGTTTCTGTTCAGGTTTTTTGCCCATTTGTTAATTGGATTGTTTATCCTCCTGGTGTTGAGTAGTATGAGTTTTTTACATTTTTTGAAGATCAGACTTTTGTCTGAGAGGTCATTGTGATGGTGAACTTTTCGAATAGTACTAGAACATATTGTGGACCCAACAAATACGTCTTGAAAAATTAAATAAATGTATAAAGTGACATTTACTTTATTATACCAAAATTGGATCATGTTACACAGTGTGGGAAAAAAGTAGATTTGTAGGAGTGAGTATACAAAACACAGAGTTAATAAAGCTATTGTAATAATCATAATCTGCATGTCATTTTCCATAGGAACAGTTTCTCTGCCCCACTCTGTATGTGCTTCTTTGTAACTTTCATTTTTGCATAATATTTTTTCATAGCTTTCTATGTAGATACACAAGGAGTTGCCTCATTTTTCTTTATCTCTCTACTAAAATCTATTAAAGAGACATACAACTTATCTTCTTAGCAATATCTGAATAATGGACTGTAAATGCTCTTGAAATTTCCTTTCATGTGCAATTCTATGATGTATACCTTTCCATAATTGTCTTATATGTATTTATACATTTACTAGATAATTCCTAGAAGTGAAATTGTTAGATAATGGTTAGGTAAGCCTTCTGATACACTTTATGAAATTGCCCTCTTGTGTACCAATTGCCATCCCATGTACCAAAAATATAGAAACCTTTCTGTTTCCATACATGCTGGCTCACTTGAAATGCTGCCTTTATCTTGTATCAAATTTCTGGTTATGATTTCTTCATTGATTCTTTTGGTCTTTCTATTTCTGGTTTAATAGCATGCTATTTTAATTGCTGCTATTCTATATATAAATGTGATATAACATAAAATGTGGGCAATTTTTCCATTATTATTAATTTTGAAATTAATATGTCATAAGCATTCTTATGAAACTATTCAGATAATCTTTTTAATGGAATATCAAGGCAAATATTCCATTTCTTTTTCAATTTCCAGAAATAAGCTGACTTTGACTTTCTGTAAAGACTTTGCCCCAGGCAGAAAACACTTGTCTACAGTGTGTCTTCAGATGAACAGATAAAGTTCTGTGTTCTTTCCTTCACTACTAACTGATTAAGAGAATCTCCAAGAGAAAATGTACTTTCAAACTTGAAATCAGAGTCAGCTGACTTTCTACCAAGTTAGAATTTGTTGGGAACCACCCTGACTGGTTTCAGGAGCTGTAAATCCCCCATGACTAAGGCTGAGTGTGTGACCTTCAGACCATAAGCCTCTAAGGAGACAAAGCTTATCTCCCTGGCAGAAGCACCACTTCTGCTCCTTTTACTTCATCCATAACTGGCCCCCAATGTTTTATCAGCTGGCCAATGACAGGTAAGATTTCTTAAGGGGGGAACAACCTAAGATAGGCATGATCACATGGAGGCCCCGGGGAAGGACTTGGGGGGCTACAGCAAAAGGGGGTGATGGACCCTTGCCCCTCAGCTTTGACAAAGCCTGAGTCCTCATTCTGCCTGCGAGAAGTCTCCTAATTTCTTGGCTATCATGTCTCCTCTGCCTGACTTAATCCTGAAACAATGACAGAGGGCGGTGCAGCCCTGTGCTGGAAAGGACAGGTTCCCCAGGTGATCAGGCCTGAGAAAGAATACATAAATTCCTGTGAAACCTGCTTTGCTAAGAATGCTCTCAATTAAATGATAAGGGTCTGAGCAGGAAATGACTTTGTTTCCCAAAGTTTTGTGTAGCCCTTTAGCTAACAGACCCTGACTCAGAATAAGCCCTCATAGTTCTTTGTATGTTATCTATTGTTTGATCCTTACTGCCTGACAATGATTGATGAGCTTTACCTGTATTCCTGTGCAATTTAAAAGCCAACAAAAACCTGAGAAGGGAAGGATCGGGGCACTCTCCCCTAAAGTGGCCAGGTGGCCCTGAGGCATCCTCCCCTTGAGAGGGTAGCCGTGCCATCCCTTTTCCTCCACAGGACTCAGTAGTCCATGTGAATTTATTTCATATCTCATCCATAACACCGAGGACACTGCAGGCCGGTGTCTGTGACAAAAATTCAGAAAGATCAAGACTTGAGGGTTTTAAAAGGTAAAAGTTATCTTTTTATCTTATTTAATATATAAAATCCAGAAACTGTGATGTTTGAGTCAACAAGTAGTCTAGTCACTTTTCATTTGTGGTATCTAGTGATGATAGAAGGCTACACCAATAAGCTGCCTCCTCATTCGGTCCCTGCACATAACATATTCTGAATTACAATTTCTTGATGTTCTCCCCCAACCCTCAGTGTCCTACATTGTTTTAAATTAACTCCTTGACTAAACTGAAGCGATTTAAAAGTTCCTCCACCTGACATATCTAATTAGAATGGGACAAGGAGAAGATTTCACATCTCTTTCCCCAGCAGTCTGTGTAAGGAAAGAATCTTTCACTCAGACATCATATTCTCTCTGGTAGGAATAAGGCCACAACCTTATATAAATTCCTACTTACAGCCATAGTTTCATCTACAAACCATTTACCTTATAGTATCTTCTTACAAAAAATTTTTCCCTTTAACTTTTTTATTTCAGGCTGAGGTATGACAGCACTTTATGTACTAATGTGTCCGGAAGTCCTAATGGAGTTTCTTCATCACCCATAGGTCATTGTACCCATGCCAATGCACAGACTTGCAGCAAAAGGTTTTATTAAGTCTGCTAAAAAGCAACTACAACTAAAATACCAAAGTTAAAAATTATCCATCCACTTTCTCCTTCTGTCCTGCCTTAGTATGGCTTCTTTTCAAAACTTAACCTCTAGATCTTCCTCCAGAATTTAAAAAATAAAAGATAGATTAAAAAAAATTAGCCTCTTACCTTATAACAACAGGGAAGTCTAGAATTCCGAGTGACCTCACCCAAGTTCACCCAATGTAAATCAAGGAGCCAGCGGGGCACAATGGGCCTCTGCTGGCACCTAGCACTGTCCTAGTCTGTAAGGTGGTCCTGGGTGGGCTTCTCTCTTGAATCTCCCCATTCCACCCATGATGAGGCAATCTGAGTTGGCTTGGTGACATAGGACCATGGAGGAATGTGCCTTTTTGGTTGCCATATTCCATTCCCAGACAGAAGCCTGGCCCTGAGTGGGTCTCCCTAGGACCAGTTATAGTGTGTGGGTTCTTGAATTGTATATGAAAGATTCCATAAAATGAGTCCAGATGATTAAGACAGTGAATTTATTAAAGATGGAGACAGTGAAACAAGGAAAGAAGGCTTTGAAACGGGGTGTAGGCCAAGAAGCCCCAGAGCAGCAGCACAGGGATTCACAGTTATGTTGCATGTTGACAGCAGGCTAGCTTCATACCTATATGCAAAAACGGTTATTATTGCATATCAGTAACAGGCTAGACAGGGAGATGGGCATGACTTTGACTCATGATGTAGCTTGGAGACAGCTCCAAGCAAAGAGTGAAGAAAGGAAAGGAAATAGTGCCAGCTGCTCCCAACAGGGAGAGCACTTACATGCTGGGCTTTTTGTTTTTAAGCTTTTATTTCTTTCTTATAGGTGGGAACCTTTTGGGAGTTCTCAGGGGAGGCTTATAGTAGAATATTCATCAGTTTCCCAGGTTTGCTCTCTCAGGGTCATGGTCTCCTCTGGTTGGTCAGTGCCAGGGCAGGGGGTACCTAGTCGCTGCAGTTGGTTCAAGAGTCATCCACCTAGATTTGCTGATTTTCTGGGTATGAAGCTGAAACACAACTGGGGCCTTGATGTTATCTCCAGGGAGGAAAGGCCAGGGGAGAAGAGATTGCCCTGGGAGTGAGGTCCTTGTTCTCCCAGTTTTGCCTTTGCCAGGCCCTCAGTGACTTCCATTCTTTCCACCATGGTGAACATCTGCACTGACTGTAAATTGCTTGGCCACTGTGTTCAGCTGTCTCTCAGCTTCCCTCTTTCACTTGCATAGGAATTGTCCCAGTTCCTCACTGTCCTATCTCAGTGTAACAGTAAGATCATGTAGGGAGCACAAGCAGCTAGAGCCTTTTTACAACATCAATCATTACCCGGGGAAAAGGCATCAAAGTAAGAAAAACCTTAGAATTTTTATACAACCAACCACAATTTGCTTGCATTATCAACAAGATCAGCCTCAGAAGATTCCATTTGCTATTCTCATATTCAGGGTATGTGTTTTGTACCCTTGTCTTTATGCAAATTAACAGATTAGGAATTGTCTCCTCTATCCACACTTGTGCAAAATCTTCAACTAACTGAAGGTTCTGAATAAGAACAAATAAGCCCTTTTATTTGTCAGTATCTAATGCAAGGGAAATAGCAACTTGATATCCCACATGCAAAATTTATTTCAGAAGGTATTTGGCAGAACTGGCAATAGGGATCCGCAGAGTAGCTCGCCTTTGAAGGGTAGTGCACAGCTATGAAATAGAATGTGCTCAAGCTACTTGCAAAAATATGGCACATTTAAGGGGGTAATTAAAATAAGTTTAGTGAAAGGACTACTTATAGAGGTAGGGTCAAAGGGATGGTGAAGCTCCATGGGCTAGCTGGAGCAGGAAAGAAAATTCTCAAACACCTGTCTTTGTAGCAAAGGGTCATTGCTAACCCGAGTCTGCCAAACAGGGAACCAGAAGGAGACATTCTGATTCTCTCCAAACCCTTCTTCCCTGCTAGTCACCTGTGAAAATCTCCCTCATTGCCCAAATGTAACAGGGTGCAGCCAAGGGGGGCCCCAAATAGAGATTTGTAATGGGGTCCAGTACTCAGGGTGTTTCTAATATTTCAGGTGTTTCTATATTCAGGAAATATTAGAAACACACACACACACACACACACACACACACACACACACACAGGATGTCCTCACCCCCACAAGTCTGAGCTGGGGGATGGGACACATGGAGCAGGGCCATTGAGAGCTGTTTTGCATAGCAACAGCTTTGCAGCTAACCTTTGTTGTGGTCATTTAACATATGTATAACTTTTAACTGGTTTCATGGATATGTTAAATAGCTGTGGCCCTGCTTGGAGCCAGGGAGATGGGAGTGACTTCAACCTATATGTAACTGAGAAGCAACTCTCTCTGGTTACAGGAACTGCGTGAAAACTTGCAGATGACTGGCTCCATGCCACGGGGCCATGCCTGCCCGGACTTACTGTGGCAGCCCAGAAAAGCTGGAAGGATATAGGAATGCTGGCAGGTGTAACTGATTGTGGGAGGAGTTGGAAATGGGGCTGCAGGTGAAGATTGGCACTGGGATTTAAAGCCATGCTGGGGTTTTTTGGACCACGCAGCTTTGGCATGCTCCCTTTTGCCATGTGGCTTAGGAAGCAGGAGAGACCTTGCTGGGAAGAAAAGGGGTGAAAGGACTCTTGCTGGTGGGCCATGAGAAGGTTCCACATGGTTTTGGACTAACTGGAGATTGCAGGGCAACACAGCTGATGGTGCTGGAACTGAGGACTACCTAAGCCGTGGACTCCTACTTCTGTTCCTAAGATACAGTACCCAAGACTGGGTAAAAGGGAGAAGAAAGAACTATGTGCATTTGTGGGTATTCTAAAGGACTTTAGTATTTTAATGAAGACATTAAGTCATTAAGTCTGTACATCTCTTTGTATAAATAATTCCTTTCCTTTCACCAATCTCTGGCATTGAGAGATGTCTTTCCCTGGTGGCGGGCAAGGTGAACCTAATATGGGGGTCTGTGGGGAACCCCTGGAGCACAAGGGTGGGTCTATTCAGTAATAGTTTGTCATTTGTTTACCCATGACCTGGGTCTGTTCTGTAACAAAAACTCAACCTGTAGTCACAATGTTACAGAATGGACCCATGAGGGGGGACAAGATACCATTACCAAATGAACCCTCCATACTATATTCACCTTGCCCAGTGCCCTTAGGAACTGTGACTCTCAATGCCAGAGTTTAGTGAAAAGGAAAGTAACTACTAATTCAAAATTTATACTGGTTTAGCAAAGTCCCTTTAAAACACCCACAAACACATAGTCTTTCTTCCTCTTCTTTGCTTAGTCAGGCCAGTCAAGTGTACCGTATCATGCAAAAATAGAAGTCTGTAGCTTGTCTAGTCTTCTTGGTCTTCCCAGTAATCTGGGCTCAGCTGGCAGGCCTCCCAAGGTTCCCAGCACCATCAGCTATGTCACTGCCACTATCTCCACTCAATCCAAACCAAATGGCACCTTCGCATGGCCCACCATCAAGAGTCCTTTCTCCCCTTTCCTTCCTTGCAAGGTCTTGCATTGTCCTCTCTCATTGTCCTGTGTTGTCTCTCCTGCATTAGTGGTTCTTCCAAACCACTAAGAGAGAGCTCTACATGGATGCTATATCTTGCTTTCCTGCTTCCTAAGCTGTGGTTCCAACATGCATGGCTGTTGCACCTGGGTTTAAATCCTGGCATGAATCTTTCTCTGCAGCCCCATTTCTGACTCTTCCCACAATTGGCTACACCTGCCAGCACTCCAGAATTTTTCAGCCTTTCTGGGCTGCCATAGTAAGTCAGGGCAGTCATGGCCCTGTGGTGTGTAGCAGAGGGAACCATCTCCAAGCTCTCAGGCAGGTGCTGTAACCAGGGTGATCTGCCTCCCAGTTTCATCATGGGTCAGAGTTATGTATACCCTCTGGCTCCATTCTGCCTGGAAGACTAGTCTTCTGTTATTGGTATACAATATAACCATTTTTGCATACCAGGTATGAAGCAAGCCAGCTGTTGAGATGCAAAATAACTCTCAAAGGCCCTGCTCCTTTTGTCCTATCCTCCATCCTGGCCTGTCTTGGGTGGGGAGGATTGATATCTTACTTTTCTATATTTCCTGGACACCCTGAGTTCTAGACCCCATTTCAAATCCTTCATTTGGGGGGCCACTGCTGCACTCCAATACAAGAAGGCAAGGAAGCCTGGGTGGTTCAAACCACTAAGATTAGCTTCATGGTATTCAATGCAAAGTGTAGAAAGATAAGAGAGATCTTGAAGAGACAAAAGGAAATTGTCTAGCACAGTATGTATCTTTAAAAATTCCCACCCAGGATAAAATCAAGTATCTTAATAGAGTCAACAAGATCTATATAATATGGTGCCTGCCTCCCTGTCTAATTTAATCTCCTACGAGGCCCCACATACAACTTGTGCTCTGACCATGTCAGTGGACTTATTCCTCAGAGTGTTCAAGCTCTTCCTCCTGTTAGAATTTTTTCCCCTTTGGCAGACAGTTCTCACTCTTCCAGATTTGGTTCAGACTTCATTTCCCTTACCTTAAGAGCATTTCCTGATAGTTTTTTTCAACATGAGCTAAGCTGAGCCTTACTCTCTCTGGTTCCCATATGTTTCTTTAATTACTTCAATGATAGCAAATCGTGTAATTTGTTGTAGACGATAATACTTCCTCCTCTCAAGCAGTCCTTCAACAAAATGCGTGCCCCAGCATAGGTTTGAAACATTTCAGGGCTATTGAGGTAAAAGGAATAACCACAAGAGGGCAGTAGAACACTAGCTGTATTTGGGGCATAAACTGGTTTGCAGCTTGAAAAAGGGGCGAGTCCCTCACAGCCTGAGACCATCCAGGTGGCAGCCATGCAGAATGGAAATGAACAAGGGAACTCCCAGGTGTTCAGAGAGGGTCCTGCAGTCCAGGAGAGTCTCTGAATCAGAGAAGTCCAAGAGGCAGCCACAGCTTGAGTTCTCTACAGCCCCAGAGTTTATCTTTCTATGGGTTCAGTTTTGCAACATGTACAAAGCAGGAAAGCACTATATGTGCTTATTTGGGCTATGTTAAAAACTACTGGGTGTGTAAAATTTGGAATTTGGCATCAATGGGCTTTTGCCCTAGTGGGTCCCAGGCCACCTGAAGAAGTAAACAACCTGATGGCCAATATAAAGAGACTGTCTGCTCATTTATTTATCACCCAATGGCCATGTCTTCTAAGGCTCCGTGTGCCCGACACTCAGCAAAATTCCTGGCAAATGGCAGGGACTCAATTGATAAATAAACAATATAGGAGGGAGTATATCAAGGAAGAAAGAAAGGAAGACGAGGAGGGAGAAACAAAGTTCAAATATATTCTTGGTTTTTTAATTTTTCTTATTTTTCTTTGCCGTAAAATTTTGTATTACTTGAGATAATCTAAAAAGTGAGTTATATGTTTTGTGTTATTTCTAACAAATATTTGATTTAAACTTTTTTCAAAAAATATTTTGAAATTGTATTTACACAGGCAAATAATAATTCTAAAACTCCCAGAGGAGATATAAATATGCATGGATTTAATTATCTGGTTTGCAAAAAAACACTCATTACAGAAAGCAATGCAAGAGAGGAAAAGAAGAGCTAGATGGACATCTGACAAGCTGTTTTCTTTTTTCAATCATCACCCATGGATACTTATTGATTTTAGAGAGAGAGGAAGGGAAATGCCCATCTGTTGTCTCCTGTATGTGCCCCAACTGGTAATCGAGCCTACTTGACCAGAGATCAAACCCACAACCTTCTGGTGCATGAGATGGAGTGACACATGTAGTGTCACTCCAACCAAGTCACCCAGCCAGAACTCTGACAAGCTTTTTGAGTATTTATTCCAGTTTATTATACAAGGTAGAAGAAACTCTTTGCATCAAAGGAAATCAGTTAATGTTTTGATGGTTCTTGTAGAGCAACTTGAAATTAGTAAAACATTCCTCTCTTTTACTTTCTAGGTACAGGGCAGGGTTGTTTGCTTTCCTGAATGTAATGCACATCTTTTTAAAACTGTTTGCTGCCTCTTGGAAGAGCTCTAGGGCAAGTTCTAGCTCATATCTGTTTGTCAGCATGAATCTGGCTCCTAGAGATGCAGCCTCAGCCTCAGTGTGGATCACTTGCAGAATTTCATGAAAGTAACTGGAACTGTAACCTTCATTCTGTTGTTCTCTTTTGTGTATGATTTCTCTGACCAGTTGTATAATTTGAGCTGTTGTCTTGTTTATGATATCTTTTTCAAACTCTTCCACAGAGGGTCCATATACTTGGAACTTTTGGGAAGTGATAACATGCTTAGAATAGTTGATACAAAATGTTTTCTTTGTATCACGATACCTAATTTTGTTCACAATATTGGGATGCTGTTTAAAGTGATCCAGGAGGATGTTCTCTAGCTGAATATCGATATCAGGACCCTCTGCAGATGGTCGTGCAGGAGGCAATAGAATGGAGATGTTCTCTGACCAGGTCTTGTTGAACAGATCTCTCAGTTCCTTATCATGTAGCTCTTTCCTGCCTGGGGACACAGCCATCCCTCTGATATTTTCTAGTAACTTCTGTTCAAATTTTACTTTTTGTTCTTCCCAAAGATCCTGTATTTTCTTTCCACTAATTTGATCCTCACATTTTCTCATAGTTTCTACTATAAGCTCCTGTTTAAGGTTTTTGAAATCATCTTCAAATTTTCCTTTCCACTGAGCTAAGATATCTCTATCTTTGTCTTCTCGAAAATACCTTTCAATTTTTTGGTTAATAGCTTCCTGTTTTTCCACCACTCGATTATCAATCCATTTTTTCTTGATCTCTTCACCTTCTCCATTCTGAATCTGCCTGCTCAGCTGATTTTGCAAGTTCAGCACATAATTTCTCAGCTCCCAGGCCCACCTGTTACACATGGTCTCCAGATTATTCTTAGCCATGACCTCCTGGGTGTTCTTGAACTGGAAAATGAAGTTTTCATTCACTAAGGCCTTCCATAAATCCCGTATTCGGACTTTAAGTTCTGATATCTTCAAAATATTTCCCTTGGATTCTTCTTTGGCATGTTTAAGAATCCTTTTCTTCAGTTCCTGAACATTGTGGCTATAGCAGGGATTGGGAGGGGCCATTGGGGGAGAACCCTCCCAGAGGTGAGCAAAGTAATGGATGTCAGTGTTGACATCAAACTTAATGACATCCCTGAAGTGAGATACGTCTGAGCACTGTTCAAGTTTGGCTGCAGCACCTGTCATTTCATCCAATCTCCCTTGCAGCCACCTTCGCCTTTCCATGCTTTGATTTGTATCTATAATTTCTTCTATGTTCTGATGAACAAACAGACATCTTGGGAAGATATTCAGTTGCTTCATCCTAAGAAAGGCATGGATGGCTATTTGCAGAATATCTTGTATTTCTGATAGATCTTTCCCAAAAATATTGATTAGAGTTATATTTCCAAGCCCAATGACAAAGGTTGCCAACTCATTTTCCTCATTCTGTGCTTTTTTAATGAGTTCTGAGGCCCGAAGTCCTTCTGTGTCCACAACAAGCAGAAAATCAAATCCTAACTCTTCCCTGAACATCTCTTCCACCTTCAGGAGGTGCATGTAGGCCCCGTGGGTACACCTCCCAGAACTGAAACTCAACTGCAGCCCAAACATTGCATTCAGCAGAGTGGACTTTCCTGAGCTCTGCAGGCCAATGACAGAGAGAACAAATACCCGTTTATCTCCAAGTTTCTCAGAGATCTTATCAAAAATAGCTTCCACCCATTTGAGGGGCACATAAGATGCATCTCCGTCCATCAGCTCCATGGGAGTCCCAGATATCATCAGGTCAGCGGCTATTTGGGGAAGGGAGAGTAACCTTGCATCTGCTTGGGAGGGAGCTTCTTCCAGAGCTTCATAGATCTGGCCAGCTTCTCTCAGAAGATGCTCAATTCCCAGGGTGGAGTCACTGATCTCTTTGATAACAGCATCTAGCTCAGCCTCCCAGCGTTTGATGGAGTCTCTCTTTGATTGCTTCTCTTTCTCTGTTTGCACCTGAGCCAAGAGGAAACTGTGCCTCTGGTGGAGCTTTTCTAACTCTCTGGTGGTTAGTTGGTCCATGAACATACTCAGCCCCTGCAGAAAGTAGAGCTCTGTGTGGGTCTCTGGGTGTGACTGAAGACTTTCAAGGAAGGACTTCATCAGGTCACTGAGGTTAGTATATTTGTGATACTGCTCACAGCGTATTTTCTGCTTTTCCTTCTCAATCTCATTCTTATATTCTTCAATGCTCCTGTTTCCTTTTTCCTTCAGCTGATGGAGTTCCCTATCCTTCTTACACCAATCATGCCATAGACTTCCCTGAAGAGGTAGTAACTTTTCCTTTATCTCAGATAATTTCACTTTTCTCAAGATGTCCCTAAGGACATTCATATTTATTTCTGATTCTTGGCAGGCTCTTTGGTCTTCATCAATAACAAATCCATAATTCTTAGCAATTTTGGCCCAGTCACTCAAACTCTGAGAAAATCCAGACTTCTTCAGCAACTGTGTTAATGTAGCTGTAATTTTATCAGCTAATTCTACCTTATTTAGATCCTTGATCCCAATTCTCACTTTGTGAACAAAATCCTCATTCACAATATTTTCTACATTTTCAAATAAACACATGAGAGGCTTGTGTGAATTCCAAATGTCACGTAGGAAAGAATTATTCATTTTGTCAAAATCAGAAGTTGACAGGAGGATGACAGTGACTGAAGAAACCTCTCGTAGGAACCTAACCTGCCTCTCATGCATTTCAGCATTTCCATGGAGATTGGTGAAGGCAATACAGTTTTCAAATCTGTCCTCAGCTCTTCCACCTGGGCAGAACCAGCAGATTTCCACCATACCTTCTATCAGTAGACATCTATTACGGTCTTCCCTAGATTGATGGTGGAAAAAATGGTCATGTTTGCCTTTACTCAGGAGTGAATTCAAAATCTGTGATTTGGAAGTAGAGACAGAATTTCCAACTCTTATGAAAGATACCACGTGTATAGGTTGCCAGCTGATCAGCTGGTTATTATAATACTTAATTTTTTTCTCCCATCCTATTTTTTCCACCTCTCTCCAGCTTCTCCGGATTTGCCTGAGAGACCAAAGAGGAAATTCAATTTTGGAACTACAAGGATCGGGCACCAAAAGTGGGAGAGCAAACTGACAAATGGAAAGTTTGGTTAAGACATACTGTCTGGTAAAGTCATCTGCACAGTGAAAAATTGTCATTTGTATATCTATTGGGTGGATATAAGTTTGTATTGCAGTTGGTTGTGTTTTCTTGATAGTGAAAAAGTCCTCAAATGTTTTTTCTAGTTCTGTGTTTCTCAGCGTCTGGGGCACAGTATCTATCTTGCCCCTGTAAACTAGGTATCGCAAGTGATAATCTAATACCAAAAGTTTCTCCAGAAAACATAATGGTAGCTCCCCCTCAGCTCTTGGTTGAGTGTCATGGAGGGAGGTCTTTTTTATCAAAAGAGTATTGACTTTGGTCATTTTCTTGGGATAATAACTTTCCAGATTAAGCCGCCTGATGAAGTCAAAAAAGTATTGATTTTCAGTTGTTACTTCCTTATCATTGCTTGATTGAGGATTTCTGGAACAAGAAGCAGGTGTTTCACTGGGTGTTTTCTTATTGTTAAAGAATTTTATAAATTTCTAGAAAGAAATGGAGACAATGATAATGAATATTGTCTATAACAGAGAGTTGATTAAGTTTATCAATTATGAATGCACAAGTATATTCATTAGTTTTCCAAAAATAAATAGAGTCCTTCTAAGTTTTAGGTGATGGGATGACCAAGAAATGAAGTATAATACAGGCTCCCACACTAAAGAGCTTAAAACTTAACTATGAAAGACATAAATAAGTAGTTAATTACACTGCACTATGATACAAGTCTGAAAATATAAATAAATGATGGCAAGTTCAAAATGCATTGACAACATGTTTGAAAAAGTAATTAAATATTCCTGGAATACAAAGTGAGAAAAGGCTTTACCAAACTGATGTAACACAAACTCATAAAAGGGGGATAGGAGGAGAAAATAATTTAAAAAGAAATAGAAAGACAATTACCAAAAGGTAGTTATTGCATTCATCACTTTGCATGTGCTATATTACTGAATGAATAGGATTTTCTCAGACAAAAGGGTATGTGGGTGGGTATCCTAGCTAATGAGAACAGAAAAATACAAGATGTCTGCAAGTTGGGTAAGCATAGGAAACAGAAAGGAATCTAGATGGGCAAAAGAAAAAAATGAAGCTAGGGAGGAAAACTAAAAGGAAAATGAATTGGTTCTTATTTAACAACCATCAATTTTCATAATGTCCCATTACTTTCCCATTTTGGAAAAGAATGACTCATAAAAATCAAGCAATATGCCTGTGGTCACACATAAGTGACAGAGTAATAACCAGGCTTTTTGGGGATTTTGCTCTTCTCCAAGACACCTTGGAGGCACATTGTTGCTAACAGGGAATGACTGTGCTAAACCATAGGAAACAGAAGCCAGTAAGCCTCTGAGATTTTGAGCATTCTATGGCCTGGACATTCCACTCTTTTCCAGGGCAAAAGTGTCTGCCCAAGGGTTGATTACAAACCATTGAAAATTTATTGTTATCTTCATCTTGTTCTGCTTCATTCTCTTGCTTCCGTTTCTTAGTCTTTTTTGCAGCTTTATCAGTGGAAGGTCCAGCTTTGGAGGAAAAACAACATTTATTATTCTTACAATTATTAAAACATGGAGCCAGAATTTCAGTGTTGCTTAAGCTTAGTCTCCTTCCACCAGCATTTACTAGTTTGGTGCCAACAACTTTATATCAGTATGTTCAACATTAGTGTCTATTTCCCAGCTGTGACTCAAGAAAAGAAAGGGGTGTTTTATGCTGTGTGAATAATCAAGAAATAAAAGTAGCAATCTTTGAGCTAAGAGGATTAGTGTACAAAAATAACACAAGAAGAATAGTGATCAAAAAAGGCATATGGGTCAAAGTAACTGGCATTGCTGATAAATAGGGTGCTATTTACACAGAGATCTCAATTATAACACATTGACTGCCTTGGGGGTGTGGTGAAAGTGGAGAGGGGTGTGATGGCTCTCAATAATTAGGCTTTCTTCATTTCTGTATTTCCAAATTTATTGAGAAAGGTAATCCGAGTAAAACAGTAAAAGATGTTTTACAAAAGAGACTTCCATAAGGGTAGCAGGGTTTGTTTTTTATTTTTATTTTTATTTTTTTTGGTAGAAATGGTGATTTAAAGCAGTCAAATGTTTCTTCCATATCACTCCCAACGTACTGAACATCCTGTTTTTCAGGCCCTCATATATCCAGGCTGTTCACAAATTATTTCTGAATCTCCTACTTTATCTCTCATGATAGTCCATGTGATGATCAGTCCTTAGAACAACATGAGAGAGTCAGGCTGTTGGTGATTAAGGTTTGGTTAAAGAATAAGCTAAGTGTCCAGCTAATGATCCAGATTGGAGGGTCAGAACAGTAGGTTTGTGGACATATATAACAACTAAGTAGATCAGTCTGTGGCTAGGACTGTGACACTTCACCATCACCAGTGGTAGAGCTGTGGGACATTAGTCTTCACAGCAAAAAGACCCATGAAATTGCCAGCATAAGAAATAGGGAAAAATACTCCACATCACTATACATTTTAGAACACTGATCACATAAACCCTAATATCATCTGGAGCAGGCATGGGTGGTGAACAGACCACTGAAAAAAGAATGATAATCAGGTTGGCTCATCATTAGTAAATAACACAAGACAATATCATAATTTTTAAAAAAAAATAAGGTAAAAGGATTTTCAACCTAGAACAATGTACCTTTCAAGTTGGAGAAGTGACTAAACTTTTCCCAGAAGGTTTACCATCTACATATCCTTTCTTAGGGAAGCTCCAGAAGGAAATTAAGAAATAAATGGGTGAAGAGAGGAGTCCATTAACTTGACAGGATATTTGAGACACTGGAAGAACATAAGGATGTGATGAAGATGCACAACGCAAAAAATAGGGTAATGAGAAATTCTCATGAAAGCAAAAGTAAAAACGAAAAGTATAATTGAATTCTACTTGATTTTGTTATGACTGAAATTTATATGTTTAATAGTATAAATGATTGACTTTCAACTTTTAGAAATAAACTATAAATAAAAGTTGAAAGATTTTTATTATGATTCTAATAAAGTAAAAATTTTCAACTTGACCATGTAAAAGTAACAGTATTCGGGGGAGTTTTGAGATATAGCCTCTAAGAATGGAGCAAGTTAAAAAGTTTAAAAAATAAAATTCAAATGTATTCTGTATGTAAACTAAAAATACTGCTATAAATCTATCTGCAGAAGAATGGGTGGGGAAATGAGAGGAGGTAAAATTGAGCAAAAGACTTGCCTACTATTGTGGTATAGCAATGAATTATATTGATAATAATATTGATATTGATAAAGTAATACAATTAATGGACCTTATTAATAAAATGAATAAGCCTGGAAGAGTGGTAAAAGTATGCTCTTTAGAGATATGGCAGTCCCCATCATAAGAAAAGTGATCTTTGCAAACGTTCAAATGTTTTCAAATTTTGGGGGTAGATACCTAGAAGAGGGGTTTCACAAAGATACATGCATCCCTATGTTCATTGCTACATTATTCATGCTGGCCAAGACATGGAAACAACCAAAGGGTCCTGCGATAGATGATCAGAGAAAGAAGATGTGGTACATACATACAATGGAATACTACTCAGTCATAGGGAAAGGTGAAATATTGCCTTTTGCAACAACATGGATGATCATGAGAATATCGTGTTAAGTAAAATAAGTCAGATAGAAAATGTTAAGAACCATATGATTTCACTCATATGTGGGATATAAAATTGAAAGCAACAAATGAAAAAATGAGAAAAATAAAAACTCATAGACACAGATTATAGTATGGTGCTTACCGGAGGGAAGGAAGGTGAGAGGGTGGTAAAGGGTAAGGAGTCAAATATATGTGACAGAAGATGACTGAACTTCAGGTGGGGGTCACACAATACAGTATACAAATCAAGCATTATAGAAATGTACACTTGAATCCTATATAATCTTATTCACCAATGTCACCCCAATAAATTTAATTGAAACATTGAGTTCGAAGGGGATATTTTGTGAGAAAAGCATCAAGGTTATGATCTGTATGTTTTAATTTTTAACTATATCCATACATTATCTGAGACAAATTTAAAATATATGTTTAATACTTTAAAGTGATAAAACTCTCCCCCATGAATTAAGATTTAAAAATTTACCATAATTCATGCTGATTAGAGTAGAGTAAGAAGACCATCCTCATGCACTGTATATGACTAAGCTAGTCCAGTAGTTCTAGAAAATTGATTCATTTCAACTGTAGAAATTTAAGGGAATGAAATAAAATGAGCACCAAAATCTATTATGGAGGCAGTTTTTACATCATTCTGCATAATATTGGTATTTTGGAAACACCAAAATGTTTGAAACAGCATTTTGGAAAAATTATTTACAGAATACCAACAAAATGGGAGAACACATAGCCATTTGAAATAGTACTTAAAAATGATTGTTTAATGCTAAAAGAAATGCATATTATGTGTTAAGTCAAAAACCCCACTAATAATATAAAACCATAGATCATAATCTGGTTGAAGAAAAGCTTATTAAATATAATGTGATAACATATGCCATATAGTTTGTTATATGAGTCTGTTCATGAGGCTATGGCTGATGTGTTTGTGCGTGTGTCAAATTGTTCTCAATGTTTTTTGAGCACATATTATTTTGACAGTTAATAAAACAGTATGATAAGTAAGAACTGAAGAGAACACACTGAGTGAATTTCAATGAAAAGGGTAGTACTTTCAGTTAAGGTAGAAACAGATGTAGCTTCTTGAGGTAGCACTTTAGTTGGGCCTTAAATAATGGACAGGAGTGAAGACTATGAAGGTCACAGCCCAGTGGTGCAGGACTGCAAACAGACCAAGACCTAATCACTGGACATTAGAATACTTCCTTCTCCCTGCCTTACCACTACATCAATAGAGTTCTTGTATGATAACAAAGGAATACAACTGAAAGGACTACATATCTTAGACCTTATTCAAGAAGTTTCCAGGGAGACCCCCAAAAAATAGGGGATCAAAAACAAGGACAGTAGAGGAAATTTTAGCCTGTGACACTACAGCTATAGCAAAGTGTAAGCACAGCTTAACTCCTAGCCACATAAATACAGGGGTGGGCAAAAGTAGGTTTTCAGTTGTGAGTATGCAAAACACAGTTTGTTCTTGTATTATTTATTTACTAATCATTGTATTATTTATTTGTCCTACAACCATAAACCTACCTTTGCCCACCTCTGTATAAAACCTCACAGTAAAGGGCTATTTACTAAAGGGCAATTTCTTTTATCTAGTAGATTATCTACACCTTCAACAATAAGTTACAAGTCATACTAAAAACAAAAAATGCAGTTTGAAGATACAGAGTAAGCATCAAAATCTAACTCAAGCATGGCTGAGATGTTGGAATTTCAGATGTGAATTTTATCTCAATAAATGATTTGTGAAAGTGCCATGCCCATAGTTCTTTTTATATTTTGTGCTGTCAATGGGTGTATTCAATTAATTAAGGTATGAAGATTTCAGAGAAAGTCTTGAATCATGGCCAACAAATATAGCAGTAAGTTAGCTGTAGACTCACATTTTTCTGTTGCCTGATAGAGCTTCTCTGCTAGGTTGCGCTGGTTTATAGCTATCAGGACCTCCCGGGTCACAGTCACAGAGTATTCCTCCCCGTAGTACTGTATCAGTAGGTCAGCAAGTTCCACTGGGGATGCTCGATCAAGAGTGCTCCGAGTCATGTAGTTGTATTCCTTAGCAAGAGTTATATTCCTGAGCTGGAACTTGAACTTTGCCAACTCATCCTCTAAAAGGTTCTCAAGGATGTTAAGAAAAGTTGCCTTCAATTTTCTTTCCATTCTGTGCAGCTGAATGCTGGGAAACTAATGACGCTGCCGTTACTGACCTGAAATGGAGAGATCGTTATAGATAATCACAGGAATGATGGGAAACACATATGAGGTGAACGGTTTGAGAGAAAGAAGTCAGGCAAAAAGTGGAAATGAGATCAGATACTGTCTTCCTGAAAACAAACAAATAACCTTGAGCCACCAAATATGTGCTGGTAATACATATTCTTACATATGATATTCCTCAAAGCTTTGGGGCTACTTACCTTGCCCTCCACTCCCCACCATTGTGCTCCACCACTGGAATTTCAAGATTCTCTACTAGATGATGTCTGTTGTGGGGAATGAGGTGGGTTAGGGGTCTTATGGTGGCTTGTGTTATGCTGAGAAAAGGAAGAATAAAGGTAGACATATTGTTATTCAGTAGGCAGAAAAAAAGTAAGTATCATTATGGACAGTGATAGTGAATGAAAATTTAAAGAAAAATTGAAGACATTTATAATTCCACTAGTTGTATGTGTTGGGTTGATTTGGAGGGATATTAGGAGATTCAGTTGGCATATGAATATTTGTATAAATAATAAGGTCATGGAAATTCACTTTTCTGATTACTTTGTAACTATAGGATTCTCAATTTCTTGCTGCTACTTACTCCTTTCAGCCACTACTTTGCCCTATGCTAAAAAATAACTTTTCTAGGTATGCAAGTATTTGAGAATAATGCCATTTTTATCACCACTGTCTATTATATCAGCAACACCACCATCTTCACCAATCTATCTCATTTCTCTCCAACAAAACCCTACTGATTTTTGAAGTTACTATAAAATATCATTTCCTTTCTAAGGTCCATTTTGGTTTTCTCTAAAGATGTAATGCTATCTAACTTTCAAACTTCAACAATACTTATGACACTTTACTTTGTCTTGTTATTATATTTATCTATGTATTTAAAATATTTTCTTCTGTTAGATAACATTATTAATTAAATGGGCAATTAATATGTACTGAGTGTCATTCACATTGTGGGCAGGTTGCTTTGCATACTTCATCTCATTTATTTTAAAAAAAAAACAATTAGAAGATTTTAACATTTAAGTATGGAAATGACATTATCTGGCTGAGCTTTAGGAGTATCACTGAGTCTCCTAGATGAGGATGGTGAATAAGGAATTATCAGGAAGAAGGCAGTGGTAACAATTAAGAGACTGTTACAATGGTCTGAAGAAGATGGTGACTTGGAGTAAGGTCTTAGCAAGGAAGATGATGAGCAATGATCATACTCAAGGCTTACCTACGGGAATAGCTGACTGGGATTATTGATGGAAAGTGAAAATTCAAGGATGACATAGTAGGCAGGTTTCTTAGATGTACCCCCGGTGTATGTGCCTTGTGTAATCCTTTTCCCTTTAGTGTGGGCAGAACCTGTAAATATGGGATATCACTTTTGTGATTATGTTACCTTATGTGATAAAAGAGAGGTTATGCTGGATGGGCCTGAGTTAATCAGGTAAGCTCTTAAAGGAAACAAGAAGCAGCAGGTGTGCTCCTACTAGTCTGGAAAAGAGCGTGTGGTAAACTACCTGTGTGGGCCATGGGCCTGGGAGCTGGGAGTGATCTCAGGATGACAGACAGTAAGAAAATGGGGACTTCAGTCCTACATCTGCAAGAAGTTGAATTCTGCTAACAACTTGGAAGAGGACCCTGAGCTCCAGACAAGAACTGCAACATGGCTGACACTTTGATTGCAATCTTTTAAAATCTTGAGTGAAGGACCCAGCTAACTCAAACCTAACTCATGACCCATGGAAACTGTGAAGTAGTAAATTAGTGTTGTTTTAAGCTGCTGAATTTTATAATAGTTTGGTATGTAGAGACTAAAAATTAATACAGATGATTTCTAGAATTTTGATCTGAGCAAATAGGTTGATGGTGGTATCATGTTTTGGTATGGTCAAAGTTCATACATAACATAGGCAGATTGTGATTCATATTTAATTTGTAATACCAATTAGGCATGTAAGTGGAGATGGTAGGTAGACTAAAGTGGAGTAGACTAAAGGATAGGTTCAGTTTGGAGATATTTATTAGAACACCATCTATGCATAGTAGTTAAAGGTATAGGACTAGTAAGCTTGGCTAGGGAGAAAGTATAAATGGAGAGGAAAGAAGGACCCTGGAGGTGAGCAACACTCCAACATCTAAAAAAGAGGTAAAGGAGGTTAAAATGAAGCATCCAGAGAGGAGGAGATAGGGAATGAAACACATTTGGGATCCCTGAAGCCTGGAGAAGGAAGTGTGTCAAAAAGCAAAGTGTAGTAACTATGTTAAATGCTTCTGAAAGGTCAGAAGGATAAGGTCTGAGATGAAAGTCATTGATGAAGATCATAAAAGCTATTTCCATGTGTGGGGGTAAAAGCCCAATAGAAGTGGGTAAAGAGAAAATTTGAGAAAGACGGTAGAGTCAGCTAAATTTTTAAATATTTTTTGCTCTTAATGTATCACAGGAATAGGACATATGCTTAAGAAAGTTTAGTTTATGTATTTGTTTTAGGTATTGGTAATAGCAAGACATTTGATAGGAATGATTCAATAGAGAAGGAGACATTTTCGGTGAAAGAAATTGTATTAGTTTCCCATTGCTGCTATAAAAAAGTACCTTAAACTTAGTGACTTAAAATGACAAAATTTATTGTCACATTGTTCTGGAGGCCAGAGTCTTCAATGAGTCCTATGCAGCTAAAATTGAGATGCTAGCCAGGCTGGTTCTTTCTGGAACTAGCTTGTCCATTCTAGGGAGGGCCCATTGCTTATCTCTTCTAGCTTCTGCAGGTGCTCCTTGGCTTGTGGCCTCATCATTCCAGTTTCTATATCTATAGTCACATTGTTTTCTCATGTTTTGTATTAAAAACTCTATCTGTCTCTCTCTTACGTAATCACCTTTAGGAACTTCTTGGATAATTCAGGATAATCTCCACATCCCAAAATCCTTAAGTTAATTACCATTGCCAAGTCCCTTTTCCCCCATAAGACAAAGTTTATAGGTTCCAGAGATTAGGACAAAATATACTTGGGGGAGGGGAATTATCAGCTTTTCACAGAGGTAAAGAAAAAATTACAAGGGAGAGAGAGAGTCAGAGAGAAATACATACACGGGAAGAGAACCAGTGTTTTGATCCAAGAAGGAGATGGTGAGGGTCAGAGGTAGAACTCTGTTAGAAAAGATGGAGAAAAAGATATAGAATCAAAAACCCATCTAAGGGTTTAAAACAGCAGAACTTTTTGTTTGTTTGAGGTCTCTTTTAATGGAGGAAAATAAAATTTACATAAAAGAACATGCACAAATCTAAAGAACACAATAAATGGGTTTTTACAAATATATACACTCCCTTGAGCAGGACTTTTCTATTGTTTGTGGAAATGGGGTCTTGAAGGTAGTTCCTAGGTTTATACCTAACTGAGAAATTTACTGAGATGGGAAACTACAAAGTACAGGGGAGATTTAGGGGTGGAGGAAGATGATTGATTCAGTTTTGATACATTGATTTTGAGATTAATTTAATAACTAACAGGGGTGCTTTGTATTTTCCAGGCACTCTTCTAATTAATTTACATGTATTCTTTTTTTTTTAAGGTTTTATTTTCAGAGAGAGGGGGAGGAAGGGAGAAAGACAGGGAGAAAAACATCAATGTGTGGTTGCCTCCCACATGCCCCCAACTGGGGGACCTGGCTCGCAACCCAGGCATGTGCCCAATGAAGAATCGAACCTATGACCCCTTGGTTCACAGGCCGGCAGTCAATCCTCTAAGTCACACAGGAGGCAAGTGTTAGTGCATCTGTATTTTATAGATAATGAATCAGACAGGTAACTTGTTCAATGTTTTATGACAGCCTGGTTTTAAAACCACTGTCCTTAACTACCACATCAACGTCCTAGTGGAGGTACCTACTATTAAGCTGGATACACAGTCCCGCATTTCAGATACTTGTTTGGGCTGAAGATTGAGATCAAGGAACCATTAGCATATAGATAATAGTCAAACCATAAAATAATAGATGAAATCATTCACAGAAAATACATTAAGCAAGGATTAATAAGTCAGTCAATGGCTCCATTTATGCAGAGCTGATATTCAGCTGTTGGCTGTTAAGAGCTGTTATCAGCTCTTAAATGCTGAAATATAGTGCTTTTATACTGGTGACTAACAGATTCTTCTCTGACCCTCATATACCTGCCTAATACCTTAGTTTCTCAGGCTTTGAGGAGCCCTGAGTATGCTCTGCCAATGAGAAATATTCACTATTTTATTTTTAATAAGCATTTATGGAGTATATTTTATAGTACTATGCCAGATGATAAGGAATAAAAGAGAAATAGGATAACATTGCCATCCTTAAGAGATTTAAGAAAAATGGCAGACACAATGATGGCACAAATATGATTAAGCTTGAATGTAGTTATTTTTTTTTTAAGATTTTATTTATTTATTTTTAGAGAGGGAAGGGAGGGAGAAAGAGAGAGAGAGAAACATCAATGTGCGGTTGCTGGGGGCCATGGCCTACAGCCCAGGCATGTGCCCTGACTGGGAATCGAACCTGCGATGCCTTGGTTCGTGGCCCGTGCTCAATCCACTGAGCTATGCCAGCCAGGGCCTGAATGTAGTTATTTTATGTGGTGTAGGAGTCCAGAAGATTCAGCAATTGTCATTCATTCAATTTATTTAATTCATTCATTCAATATGTATACAAAGCAATTTTTAAACATCTGGCATATGCCAGACAATGTACGTTGGGGAGTCAAAAGCTATTAAGACCAAAATCCCATTCCTCAAGTGCTCAGTGTCTGATGGAGGACCTGAGCACAGACCTAATTTGCTATTGTGTTTTAGGACAAAGATAGGTACAGGTAGAGGACAGACAGTTTTGCCCAGTTCCCATAACAATGACAACCAAAAATGGGCCCAGGTTTCATGGAGTTGATAGAAAGTGTTCTTATATAACTTATATGAGTTTCTGGCTTTCATGGAAAATTATCTTAGGGCGTTGTCTAGGCAACCTTTCATTTCAAAAATAAGAAATCTAAGACCTAGATAGAGGTGGTGTGTGATCAGTTTGTTTCACACAACACAATAGTGTTGAGCCACGTGTCCCACCCAGCCTCTGAGCCTATCCAGAGACCTCCCCTCTGCCTCACACTGTCTGCTCTCTGTTGAGTTCAGGCTGATCCAAGTTGCAGTTGTACTGTGATTTCGTGTGTTTATAACATCATGGATAGTTCAGCCTTGGAGTCCTCTATTCCCTCCCTGGGTTCCTAAATTTCAGCAAACAGCCCTGAACCATGTTTTTAAAGCAGAACTTTACCGAAGTGTAAGAAAAAGAAGATAGAGAGAAAGAGAGTGACATGAATGAGCCAGAGAAAGAGATCACAAGAGAGCCATAGAAGATGATGATGGAGCAGGGAGTGGAGAAGGGATGGGAAGGAGAGGGGAGTAGAGACAAATGGAAGAGGAAAGCAAAGACAAGGAATGTGAAGATGTTCTTACATACCATACAAGCAAAAGTGGCTGGGACCTCCCTGACCTCTCAGCCACATGTCCTACTTGGGGAAAAAGATGCTAACTCCACTGTGGGCCCCTGAAGAAAGAACAGACTCACCAGTATGAATCCTAGATCTTCTTCCAATTCTGTCCAACCAGGGGATGGAAGTTTGCTCTAGCTTATAGAAGTCTACCTGTCTTTCTGGGGCCAGTGTGTAAACTCTAAAAAGCTATTTTGATTTTTTAAAACTGCGATTGAATAATGTAGGGTGTGGTAATACTAGCTCCACAAGCATTTACAGCCCACAGGTACACATGTACTTACCTGCCACTGAGAAGAAGGCGGGGACCAGGGAAAGGCTAGAAATGTTATCTTATCTCAGATATAAAACTTGTGTTAAGTGCATCTCATTATGTACTGAATCAAGTCTAATTTTTTTCCGTTTTGAATTTAAGGCCTTCTCCATCTAGCTGGTGGCAAGAGCATGGACTGAACTCAGACTGATCTAAGTAATTTTTTGTTTGTTTGTTTGTTTCAATTACAGTTTGCATTCAACATTATTTTACATTAGTTTCAAGTGTACAGCATAATACTTAAACAATCATATACTTTACAAAAATCCCATCCCCCAATATTTCAAATGCACACTTGGCACCATACATAGTTATTACAATATTGTTGACTATATTCCCCATGCTTTACTTTGCATCCCCATGACTATTCTGAGAGTATAAATTAGTACTTTTTAATTCCTTCACCTTTCTCACCTAGCCCCCTAACCACTCTTCCCTCTGTCATCCATCAATCTGTTCTTTGTATGTATGTCTGTTTCTAATCTGTCTGTTTGTTTTGTTCTTTAAATTACACGTATAAATGAAATCATATGCTATTTGTCTTTGGCCTATTTCACTTAGCATAATATTCTCTAGGGTCATCCATGCCATCACAAATACAGTAAGGTTTTATTTTTTATGGCCAATATTCCATTGTATATATGTACCATATATCTATTGATGAGCACTTGAATTGCTTCTATAACTTGGCTATAGTAAATGATACTGCAATAAACATGAGGTACATTTTTTTTTTTTTGAATTAGTGTTTGGGTTTCTTTGGGTATATACCCAGAAGTGGAATTTCTAGGTCATAAGGCAATTTCATTTTTAATTTTTTGAAGAAACACCATACTGTTTTCCATAGTGGTTGCAACCAATCTGCATTCCCACCAACAGTGCATGAGTGTTCCCTTTTATCCGTATTCTCACCAGTACTTGTTGTTTATCGATTTATTGATGGTAGTCATTTTGACAGGTATGAGGTGATATCTTGTTTTGGTTTGAATTTGCACTTTTCTGATGATTAGTGATGCTGACCATCTTTTCATGTCTATTGGACATCTGTATGTCCTCTTTGCAGAAGTGTCTATACTGATCCTCTGCCCACTTTTTGACTGGCTTTTTTTTTCTTTCTTTCTCTCTCTCTTTTTTTTGGTGTTCAATTGTCTGAGTTCTTTATAAATTTTGGCTATCATTACATTTATGAATAGTAGTCTGAAAGAAAGCATGAAGCTGGATAAAAAAAATAAACAATTGACCCTCAAATAACATAAGTTTGAACTACCTGGGTCCAATTGTACCTGGATTTTTTTTCAATAAATACTGTAAATGAATTTCCCTTATGATTTCCTTAACATTTTCTCTTCTCCAGCTTTAATGTAAGAATACAGTGTATAATACATGTACAAAATATGTGTTAATCCACTATTTATATTACAGGGAAGGCTTCTGGTCAACAGTAGACTATTAGTGGTTATGTGTTGGGGGAATCAAAAGTTATATGCAGATTTTTGACTATGTGAAGGGTTGGCACCCCTAACTGCCACATTGTTCAAGGGTCAACTGTACATTTTAATACAAATTTAGGACATCAGCTGCCATAAATTAAAGTATCTTAGACAAATATTATACATTTCTCCCAGTCTAAAGAAAGATTCACCCAAAAGGGAAGCAGAAGGAAAAGTAGGTAAAAGAGCTGTGAAGGTCCCTTAAAAGAGGAAATAAGTACTCCAAATTTTGTCATATTGGCTGCAAAACCCTGAAGAGAACTGGCTGTGTGATGCATCAGGTTATCAGCAGAGTGTCCATCCTGTGGCCTGCAGGCCACATGCAGCCCAGGAAGGCTATGAATGTGGCCCAACATGAAATCATAAATTTACTTAAAACCTTATGAGACTAATTTTTGTGATTATGAGTCACAATGTATTTAATGTGTGGCCCAAGACAACTCTTCTTTTTCCAGTGCGGCACAGAGATGCCAAAAAGTGGGACACACTGGGGGGAATCAAAATAGCCTCATAAAAGATTTCTTCTGCCTTTCAAAAATGTTATAGTAGCATCATAAGGTGACTATCTCATTGGAGATCCATGGGACCACTGATCAAGACATACTTTCCCCTCCCCCTGCTGTACTGGCATGGTGTAAGATCTGGGGACAATGGCATAAACCTGGGTGAAAGAGATGAACCACAGTTAAGATTGTTTTTCCAGGCTATCAAACTTAAGGCTGGAATTCAGAGTTTATGTTGTATACAAAAAAATTTTTAAACATTAACTCATGTATCCCTCAATGGAACCACTCATTCCTGTAATCAAGCTATCTATCTTAATAACCAGATGAACTGCACATTTATTTCTCAGAGAGAGTTTTTTTAAATGAAAATTTTCCTGCTTAAAACCCTTCCATTATTTCCCAGCATCTCCAAAGTAATACAAGACCCTCCATGATCTCAGTTGCAGATTCGACTTTCATGTCTTACCATTCCCATTTATCTCCCCATTTTTCTTTCTTTTCCTTTTTTAAAAGATTTTATTTATTTATTTTTAGAAAGAGGGAAGGGAAGGAGAAAGAGAGGGAGAAAAAGAAACATCAATGTGTGGTTGCCTCTAATGTGCCTCCTACTGGGGACCTGGCCCACAACCCAGGCATGTACCTGACTGGGAATCAAACTAGCGACCCTTTGGTTCACAAGCCTGCACTCAATCCATTGAGCTACACTAGCCAGGCCACTGTTTTTTCTCAGTCCAAAGGCACTTTCTGCAGTTCTCCAGTTTGTATTTACAATCCCACATTTTCCCTTTTATGAATTGTTCTCCTGTTTTTCATATGGCTAATTTCTACTCACCAAGAACTCAGCCAAACACCATTTCCTCTGGGAAATGTCTCCCCAGATCCTTCTCAGTAGGTTGGGCACTTCTCTGATCTACCAAAGCACACTGTACTTGTTCTACAGAGGGTTTATCACACTGTCATGACTACTCACTCATGTGTCTGTTTTCCCCACCAGGTTATGAATTCTTTAAGGATAAGAATTGCATTTATTTATTATAATATTTCTAGCATAGCAGTGTCTTACACATAACAGACCCTCAATCTATGTGCGTTGATTGAATCATCACAACATTTTTACAAAATAGTTTTGTCTATTTTGGCTGATATGTCAAGCAGTGAATACTATAGTTCACAGAGAGATGTAAGATAACCAGACAAGACCTGTAGCTTAAGCACAAGTTTTAGCTTGTGCCTTCTATTCTTATTTGTGGATGAGGCTTACCAAACCTTCTTCAGCACCTTATGTGGAAGCTTTCATTATAAAACTGCCAAGAGTTCTCATTTTCCCAAGCCTAATGTTGCTCATATTCAAAAGGTAAGAGAGCCTGCATGATAGAGCCCACAGAAGTCAGCTTCCTAAGCTTAGAGAAGAAAAAAGATAGGCTGAAAATGGATATGGAGTGGCAAACAGAGAAAACCCAGCAAAACTGACATACTATCTGGCCAAGTGAAGGAGTTAAGGGAACAGAGCTTCATTGCCAGACAGACAGAGAACAAGCCTGGAACTGAACAGAACAGAAATCTGCAAGATCAGAAAGCAGTTTTGGCTCCTAAGGTGAGATAACAGATCTAAGAAACAGGGAGAGAGAGTTTGAGAGAGTACCTCAAAGGTCTCAAGGAGAAGACACATGTGCATCATGAGTAGATCTGACCTGTTTTCTGCTTCTGAAATCTTGAGTTCAGAGTAGCTTCAGTGAAGTTCTTATGGCCATTAGTTGATACACTGATGTAGCAGGGCACACAGAAAAACAAATTCTAATGCTTCTGGTTCTAATCCTTATTTGATCTCTGAACATGTGGGCCACACTCCCTAATGTCATGCCAAAGAAGAGATATAAGGCATTTATGACACAACTTCAGGATTATTCAATTAACGTTTGAGTGAGACAGAGTGTGTGTTGTGGATGAGATGGGAATCAAAGGCCTTATTTCAAATACTTAATAGTCATTTGTATATGTCTTTTTCTATTTTATTTATTTTTTATAGATGCTGTCCTTCTCCAAGGGGAATTTAAAACAACTTTAAAAGAATTTTATCTACAAGTCCACATCAATTAAAGGTAGAATAAAAAGGAAAGCAAAAGGTCATAGGAGAAAACAGTGCTTTGGTTATTAATTGCTACATAAAAAAACCAACCCAGAACAACAATCATTTATTTGACTTGTGAATCTGTAATTTGTGTGAGGATAACACCATGATGTTGAAGGTCCTAGATATATATGATTTGAGTGTCTGTGGGGACTCACAAGGGTTGTAACAGTGGGGACTGATTGGTCTTCCCTCTTTCTCTCCACAAAGCTTCTTGTCATGAGCTAACTGGAGTTTCTTCTTAGCATGATAACCTCAGGATTGTTGGAACTTGTATACATCATGTCAGGGCTGAAGATAGAATGTTAATTTAAAAAGTCCAGGTGCAACCTACAGGGGAATTTGTGATCTAGCCTCAGAACTAATCCACTGTCGCTTCTCACTGTGTTCTACTATTCACACAAGCCTAAACATAATTCAGTGTGGGAGCAGACTGCACATGACAGGAATACTGAGAGGCATGGATCATGGAATGGGCATTCTGGAGGCTAGATACCTTAAGTGGGTCCAAAATCAGGCTAAAAATACATAGATAGTAGCATGTCCACTTGCTCTGAGCAGGACATAAACTCCATTCAAATTATGAGAAAATAATGGTAATAATATAATATTAGGTACCATTTGCTAACAATTTTTATGTCACTCACTGTTGTAAGAACTTTGTATAGATAATTCATTTTAACCTCATAGTAGACCTCTGAGGCAAATATTAACATCACCACTTGGGAGTTGAAGCAACTAAGACATAAAAAACTGAAGTAACTTGCCTAAATTCAAAAGGCCAGGACATGAACAACTGGAATTCACATTAAGGCAGTCTGTTTTCTGAGCCCAGGTTCTTAATCACTAATTTTTTAGTAGTCAAAAAAAGAAAACCTGAGAAAGGCTTGCAGTTCTACAATATAGTGTCCTTGAAATTTTTTAAAAGCACTCAGGAGAGTCAAAACTATTTTAGTACTGGGATCAGTGAACAATGCAGCAAGTAACAACAATCTCATGACTGACTCACAGGTGAGTTTTGAGGTGCTGTCTTGTATCAGCTGTGTGTTTCCTTTAAACTAGCCTCCAAGAACATTGTTTCTTTGACCCAACTATTTGATAAATTGGAATGGTTGTGATCTTGAGATTTAGTGCCTGGGGTACAGTACCTGCCTTGACCATTTACTAAGACCTCACTGTCTGAACAGACTAATGATCTTGGGGGCACTTAATATTAGGTTCAGATTGAATATCTCCCACCTCTGCATCCTCAACCATTTCTTATTTTGAAAAGTCATAAAGGAGAATATCTCTCATTTCCATAGTTTCTCCACCTACATTGAGTTTCTTTCTGAAAAGCACGAAAGTAGGAATTTTTATAAATGGTTCTGGATAGATGTGTTGTGTGCCTGCAGGCTTCCCTGCATTTCCCTCAATCCCAATTTTTTTCCCAGCACTCCTTTCCAAGCAGCTATGGTGTGTGTGTGTGTGTGTGTGTGTGTGTGTGTGTGTGTGGTGTCAGCTGTGAGAACTTGGTCCACAACTAATGCGAGCTGCAACTGCTCCTTAGCATTGGGGATTTCCAGAGAAAGCTTCTTTAAACTTGCCAAAACTACTAGCAAATGAAGGCTGGGAGATATGCTCACTCTGATCATTAGAATTCAGAAACTTCTGGCACCTTAAGAATTTGGGAGGGCTTGTTGTTTCTCATTTACAATCACCTCCACTGTTCTTCTTTGCCCAAGAGAAATAACAGCCACGGACCCTGCTATTTCTCACTCTGAGCTTGGTCTGGGTGGAGTGGATCCAGTTCTGAACTGCTTCATTGCATAACTCTTCATTACAAAATTGCACGTTCTTGGAACTTGGCACCAGCATGATTCCTGCAAGGCTGAGCTCTGAGATCAGTGCTTTGGTGGTTCCACAAATCCAACTTACAAATTGGATAGTTTGTAGCCTGAGATGAACCTGTGAGAATTTTTCTAACTTGCTCATAATAATGTTTTTATTTCACAGAGAAAATCTTTAACTTTTTTTCTGAGTATTGTTTTATGATCAGAGAAAGATCTTTCCTTCTTCCTCTTACCTTTTTCTTATTTTCCTTAACTTCTTTCTTTCCAACTTCTCTTTTCCTGCATTTTAAAGTCCCATTTTCTTGCTTTCCTCCCTCTTTTGAATTTCAGTACTGAAGAAAAGGATGGTAAAGCATGTCATCTTGAATGAAACCGGGATGTTGAGACCAAATCCATTAGGGGTCTCTGACAGCATTAATACAAGAATGCTTGAGGTATATAAGCCCTCACACTACTTAAGCTAAATGTAAACTTGTACTTTGGTTTAAAGAGTTTTATAAGCATGAGTTGGAGAAACACAGCTTAATATTAGTTAATAATAATTTTTAAAAGATCCCAAGATTTCAAAACAAAGCCAGCTCTAGGTGAGCCAAAGTCAAATGGTGCTGTTGTGTGTTGACCTTGAACAGATAGGCAGCCAGATATTTCTCTAGCAAAAATGAGTTTATTTAAGAGCAACTACAACAAAATGTGATTTAGGACATGTGGTCTAATGAGGAATCACAGCCAAGTACAAAGAAACAGAGAGGAGAACCCTCCTTTATGGATCTTTGTTGTAAGCAAAGATTCTACTGGAGGAAACTGGGTTTTGGAATGTATATTGGCTTTTCATTGGCCAGGATGTTGCCGGGGCAGTAGCGTAGGAAACAACTCTTTATTGGAGATGCAAGGCAGGATTTCTTTCTTATTTGGGGCAACAAACTATGAGTGGTTTGAAAAGAGGCTCCACCTACAGGACCTCTTGATTCCAATCTTGACTGAGATCTCCTTTATTGATTTTCACATGAATGAAGCTCCTTTGATTTTTTTCACCTTTATTGAGATATAATTGACACACAACATTGTGTAAGTTAAAGGTGTACAATGTGTTGACTTGATACATTTATATATTGCAAAATGATCACCACCATAGTGTTAACTAACACCTTCATTTTTGCTTCATTTAATCTTAAACTTCAATATTGCTGCCCAGGTGTTGAGAAAAATAAGATGATATACATGTGCACTAATCCAAATATATGTCAGGTTCTCTGGTCAGTGCTGAGAGTAACACGATTTGGCTCTGATGGATCTATCAGAGGCCAATTCTTAAGTCATTGGAGTGAGCATGAAGTGTTTGAGAATCAAGACAAGTTTCATTCCAGGTAAGTCATCATTTTTGGTAGCATTGGACAGCAGGGGGCAGCCCAAGGTCATTACAATTGGGATGAAGAAATTAGGGTAGCAAAGAGTTCTGACAAAGAGATCAAAAAACTTTTCCAGGATAAGCGTGTGTGCTACTGAGAGTCCTAAGGATTGGTACAAGGCTAATAAATGCTAACTTCAATGGCTTCAGAAAAAAAAATAAGGAAATAATTACCAAGAGTTTATAGAGCATCAGGTATTGGAGTAATGTCTAAAATTAATTCAAGTAGGGGAATTGCCTTGTGTTTTCTTCAAAAGTACGTTTGACAGCTATTGTTTTTCTTGTTATTGCTAATCCTTCCAGAAATAACTACTTCTCCCATAGATTGCTGTAAAAAGTAATTAATACTTCAATTAAAAGTAGGAAGAATAATAATTAAGAATAAAATTCTCACACTTTGTAGATAAAATACCTTTCTTCCTGGGGTACGCAGGTGGATGCAACTAAGGGGGCAGAGACAAATACAGCTGGAGTTAGGAGGAATGTAAGTCCCCATAAAAATAAGAGATGTGTCTAACATGAGATTCAGCACATAGAGTGGGAGTAGAGGAATAATCATTTAGCTGCCATTTGTTGTACATCTACTCTGCAGATGGAAGGATGTATATATCTATTGTTCATCGCATCATAAAAAGTGGGTTTTATTTATTTATTTACTTAATCCCCCCCAAAGAATATTTTCATTTTCTTTTCCTTTCTTTTTCTTTTTCTTTTTTTTTTTAGAGAGAGAGAGGGAGAGAGGAAGGGAAGGAGGAAGTAAGAGAGAGAAACGATGCTAGAGAAGTATGGGTTGGTTGCCTTGCACACACCCAGACCAGAGTGGATCCACACTGGGACAAGGAACTGTACCCTCCAGCACCTGACCCAGGATGAACCCGCAACCTAGGTTGGTGTGGCAATCACAAATCACATTGCAACCTGCAACCTTTCAGTTACAGGACAGTTTACAGGACCACACTCCAACCATTAAACTGCACTGGCCAGGGCAGGGTGAGTATTATTCTAAGATAATGAAACAGAAGCCAAGAAAAGTTAATATTTGCCTGGGTTCACAGAACTGAGAAATAGTAAAACAATTATATTCATTTTTTAAAAATTCATATAGTCATACAAAAAAATTTGCTACACAGATGGTAAATTTCAATATTTACTAATGTCACTCTCTCCTGCAACTAGTTTTATAACTATAAATCATATTTATGATCAGATATTTTGAAGCAGAGGCATGGATACATGGAACAGACTGAAAGCTGTGGGTGGGGGGAAGGGGTGCTGGATAGAAGAAGGTGAAGGGAGTAGCCAGAGAACCTGTATGCATAACTCACAGACACAGCCAACGGGGCGGTGATGGCCAGAGGGAAGGTGAGTGGTGGCTGGGTGGAGGTGGGTAAAGAGGGGGAAAATGGGGACATCTGTAATAGTGTCAATAAAATAAAGTTTAAAAATTAATTAATTGAAGAAAATATTTTAAACAAAATGGTTCAAAACCTATAGACACTCTTCACTGGAGACTTCAGATGCTTTAGAGAATTATATTATTTTTTCAAGTTTGGGGGAGAGATTTTATACATAGCACACATTACTATTAGTCATGAAATCACATATGAACAGAGACATTTTCAAGCATGTATTTTCAAAAAATAATCTCCTTTTTTACTATTATTTTATTTAAAAGGTTAGGTTCCTTTTCCTCAGTGTTAAAATGTTACTGTATCAGTCTACAAGTTGGCAGGAAACCTAGATGCTTCATGAAACTGTAATGAAGTGATTGTTCATAGAGGTAAGGACAGAATTAAGGGAAATACCAAGGGATATCAAGATACTCTGAGACACAAGAGCAGGAAGCCATTACTACCTTGAGTGGAAAAGGAAGGAAATAATGTACTAATATTTCAGGGAGAGATTCAGTCCAGAGGAGGGACCTCCTGCAAGAGTTGGGACATTGAAATATCAGAAAGCAGAGCCCAGAGTGTGGAACAAGCAGGGAAGAAATACTCTACCTCTGCTTGCACTCCTGCTCTTTGTCCTCTGCTGGCACTTCACACTGTGTTCATCAAATTGGAAGCTAGTCAGAAAGGGAATCCAGTGACATATTCCTTAGACATCAGTCTCCTGGAGTACAGGGCAGAACTTGGAAGTGCTTAGAATGTTTCATTGTAAGAAGGTGAGAATGTGAATGGCAAAAAACAGTATAATCATCTTTTCCTTGAAGGGAGATATTATAATTATTTATTTAGTTGTAAAACTCTCTTGTGCTGTTCTAGTAACATCCACCTACCATCAAAGCAAAGGTCATCAAATTTGGATTTTTGGTTTGGTTTTGCAACTAAGTTACCAATGATTCCTATGCTGTGCAAATATTTTGAAGTTTGCTTACACTCATCAGAATATAAATCCTCATAAAAATTCTACAATGTACTACCAGTGTTTCTATTTCTAAAAATCCTTATATTGACAACATATTGAGGAAATATGTCCACTCTAGCTTCAACACCTTTGCTTCAATAGGTTTGTTACAAATGACTCACTAAATGAATTTCATTAGAGTTGCTATTTCTATAACCTTAATTCTGAATTCTCTCTATCTTTAAATTGACATGCAAATTAGATTTTTAGAAAATGAATTTTATGAGCATATAATTTAAATATAAAATACACCTATTTAAAACATACAGTTAAATTAGTTTTAATGAATTTATGTACTTCTGTAACTAGCTTCACAATCAAGACGTGTAATACTTTCTGGTGTCACATAATTTCTTTGTGCCTCTTTGCTGCCAGTTCCTGTACAACGGATCCCTCAAGTAACTACTGACCCAATTTAAAACAACTACACCAGTCCCCAAGTAACTACTGACACTAGAATTTCACATAAAGGAAATTGTACAGTGTAAACTCTTTTGTGTCTAGTTCTTTTGTTTAACACAGTGTTTTTGAGATTTAACCATGACATTACAGTTACCAATAATTCTTTTTTTTCTGATTTTCTGCTGCATATTAGTCTGTTCAATGGGTACATCACAGAGACATGCCATGGTTTATTTGTGCATTCATGTACTGATACACATTTAGGTTTTTAAAAAGTGTTTGGCTAGTTTGAATAAAGTTTTTGTGTGGGCCAAAGTTTTTATTTCTCTTGGATACCTAGGAATATAATTGCTGGGTTAAATAATCAATATATGTTGAAAACCATATGCCCTTTTAAAATTTTGTCTCTTTTTAATAGAGTTTGAAATCAAGGGAGCCCCAGAGACTTCAACCTGTGTCTACAAGCATAATATAAAAAACTTCAGAACATCTTATGAAGTCAGACTCATGGGAATGAACTGTTTAGCTCAGCTCTCATGACCTCATTTTTAATAAATTACTCTTTGGAAAATCCATTGTTTAGGCCCTTACAGAATTTAGGTTGTATCTTTGAGACAAGGAGTTGGCAAAAGTTTAGGATGGAGAAATATTCTGAGTGTCTTGGAATAAAAGGGCCCTGGCCAGTGTGGCTAGGTTGCTTGGAATGTTGTTACATGCACCAAAAGGTCATGGGTCAGGGCACATGCTTTGTTGGGGCACATACAGGAGGGGGCTGATCAATGTTTCTTTCTAATCAATATCTCTCTCTCTCTTTCTCTCTCCCCCTCCCTCTTTTTCTAAAATCAGTAAATGTTCTTTCAAGCAAGGATTAAAAAAAAAGATCAAATAAGAACTGCCAAGTGGGATTTGGATCTACAGTCTACTGTCCTTTACTTAGCTTTTGACGCCCCTTACCAGTGAATCCATTGCTCTGTGCTCATCTCAGCCCAGTCCAGCAGGTAAGAGCAGGGACTGTGTCCAGGGGCCTGTGTTTCTTCAGGAGCATATGCAGTGTTTGTAAAAAGTGGCCTTTTCTCTTCAGAACTACCTTTCATTTTTTTGGCAGAGGAGGGAGATTCATCCTTTTTTTTTTATGTGTGTAAAGCCTTTCATTTATACTTAGTTCAATGTAGAGAATAAGATTGAGCATGGATTGGAAGTTAAAATTATGCTTATTTCTACACATGAGGATGTTAATAGACAAAGGTGTTGGCAGTGTGAGTTTTCATTGTAAACTTTAGAACACAGGTAAAATTAACAAGGGTGTTGCACTTGGTGTACTGTTATTTCTATGTTATTGGAACTGCAGTTATACATAAGCTTCTGGTTAAGTTGGCTTTTTTTTTCTTTTTTAAAATTAATTGTTATTCAGTTACAGGTGTCCTCACTTTTCCCCCATTACTCTCCCCTACCACCTCCTCCCCCCAACTTCCACATTTAGTCCTCCCCCACCTTGTCTTTGTCCATGTGTCCTTTATACAAACATGTTCTTTGACTCTTCCTCTTCTTTCCCCCATTGTCCCCGTCCCCCCCTCCCCTCTGGTCACTGTTATTTTGTTCTATTTCCATGTTTCTGTTTCTATTTTGCTCTCATGTTTGATTTGCTGATTCGGTTCCACTTATAGGTGAGATCATGACAAATGATTTTACAAAAGAAAGACAAATATGGTATTTGTCTTTCACCACCTGGCTTATTTCACTTAGCACAATGCTTTCCAGTTCCATCCATGCTGTAGTGAAGGGTAGGAGCTCCTTCTTCCTTTCTGCTGCATAGAATTCCATTGTGTAAATGTACCATAGTGTTTTGATTCATTCATTTACTGATGGGCATTTAGGCTGTTCTCAGTACTTGGCTATATGGTAAGTAATGCTGCTATTAACATGAGTGCATAGGTTCTTCTGAATTGGTGTTTCAGGATTCTTAGAGCATAATCCCACCAGTGGAATTGCCAGGTTGAAAGGCAGTTCTACTTTTAGTTTTTTGAGGGCATTCCATACAATTTTCCACAGGGGTTATACCAGTCTGCATTCCTACCAACAGTGCACTAGGGTTCACCACAGCCTCTCCAGCACTTGTTAATTTGTTCCTGATGTCCATTCTAACCGGTGTGTAGTGGTATCTCATTGTGGCTTTAATTTGCATCTCTCTGATGGCTAGTGATGCTGAACATCCTTTCAAATGCCTATGGGCCATCTGTATGTCTTCCTTGGAGAAGTGTCTGTTCAGGTCCTTTGCCAATTTTTTAATTGGATTGTTTGTCATCCTGGTGTGGAGTCACATGGGTTCTTTATATATTTTGGAGGTCAAACTCTTGTCTGTGGTATCATTGGCAAATATATTTTCCAATTTGGATGTTTCCCTTTTGATTTTGCTGATGTTTTCTTTAGCTATGCAGAAACTTTTTAATTTGATGTAGTTCCATTTATTTATTCTTTCCTTTATATCCCTTACTCTAGGGGAGATGTTGGTGAAAATATTGCTACACGGAATATCTGATATTTCCTGCCTATGTTCTCCTCTAGGACACTTATATTGTTGCAACTTAAATTTAAGACTTTTGTCCATCTTGAATTTATTTTTGTGTATTGTGTAACTTGGTGGTTGAGTTTCATTTCTATGCATGTAGCTGTCCAGATCTCCCAACACCATTTGCTGAAGAAGCTATTTTTATTCCATTTCATGCTTCTACACCCTTTGTTGAATATTAATTGACCATAGAGACTTGGGTTTGTTTAGGGGCTCTCTATTTTGTTCCACTCATCTTTGGGTCTGTTCTTATGCCAGTACCAGCCTGTTTTGATTATAGTGGACTTGAAACATAGTTTGCTATCAGCTATTGTGATCCCTCCTACTTTGTTCTTCATTCTCAAAATTGCTGTAGCTATTTGGGTTTTTTAAGGTTCCATATAAATTTTTGAAATGTTTCTTCTATATCAGTGAAAAATGTAATTGGTATTTTAACAGGGATTGTATTGAATCTATAAATTGCTTTGGGAAGTATAGACATTTTGATGATGTAATTCTTCTAATCCATGAATGAGGTATATGCTTCCATTTGTCTGAGTCTTCCTTAATTTCTTACTTCAGTGTTGTGTTGTTTTCTGAGTACATGTCTTTTACCTCCTTGGTTAGGTTAATTCCTATGTACTTTATTTTCCTTGTTTCTATAGCAAATGGGATTTTTTCCCTAATTTCTGTTTCTGGTATTTCATTGTTAGTGTAAAAAGTGCCTTCAGTTTCTGAATATGGACTTTGTATCCTGCTGTTTTGCCAAATTCACTTATTAGGTCGACAAGTTTGCTGGTGGAGTCTATAGGGTTTCAATGTACACTATCATGTCATCTGAAAATAATGACAGTTTTAGTTCCTCCTTTCCAATTTGGATGCTCTTATTTCTTCTTCTTGTCTGAATACTGTGGCTAGGACTTCCAATACTATGTTGAATAGAAGTGGTGAAAGCAGATATCCTTGTCTTGTTTCTGATCTTGGTGGGAAAATTTTAGTGTTTGCCCTTTGAACATGATGTTGGTTGTAGGTTTCTCATATATGTCCTTAATTTTGTCGAAGGAATACACCCTCTACTTTCACTTTGCTGACTGTTTTTTTCATAAATGGGTGCTGTACCTTATCAAGTGCTTTTCCTTCATCTATTGATATGATCATGTGATTTTTTTGTCTTTCCTTTTGTTTATGTGATGTATTACATTTATTGATTTGCAAATATTGTACCACCCTTGCAACCTTGGGATGAATCTCCACTTGATCATGGTGTATGATCTTTTTAATGTATTGCTGGATATGGTTTGCCAATATTTTGTTGAGGATTTTAGTGTCTCTGTTCATCAGCAATATTTGCTTGTGGTTTTCTTTCTTTGTTGTGTGTTTATCTGGTTTGGGGGTTATGATGATACTGGCCTCATAAAGAGTTGAGGAGCCCTTGCTTGCATAGCTCAGTGGACTGAGTGTGGGCCTGAAAACCAAATGGTCACTGGTTTGATTCCCAGTTAGGGCACATACGTGGGTTGCAGGCCAGATCCCCAGTAGGGGGCATGCAAGAGGCAACCATACACTGATGTTTCTCTCCCTCTCTTTCTCCTTCCCTTCCCCTCTCTCTAAAAATAAATAAGTAAAATATTTTAAAGAAAGAGCTTGGGAATCTTCCCTTTTCTTGGATGTTTTGGAATAGTCTGTGAATGATAGGGTTTAGCTCTTCCTTAAATGTTTTATAAAATCCTCCTGTGAAACTGTCCAGCCAAGGGTTCTTGTGTGTCAGTAGTTTTTTGATTATTGCTTCAATTTCACTAGCTGTTATCAGTCTGTTAAGGTTTTCCTCTTTTTCTTGGTTCAGATTTGGAAGATTATATGTTTCTAGGAATTTTTCCACTTCATCCACATTTTCAAATTTCTTGTCACATAGTTGTTCATAGTAATTTCTTACAATCGTTGTATTTCTGTGGTATTGCTTATAATATCTCCTCTTTCATTTCTGATTATACTTATTTGGGTCCTCTCTCTTTTTTTTGATGAGTTTGGATAAAAGATTACTGATTTTATCTTTTCAAAGAACCAGCTCCTGGATTTATTGATCCTTTGAATTCTTCTTTTAGCCTCTATGTCATTTAATTCTGCTCTGATCTTGATTATTTCTTTCCTTCTATTCTCTCTGGGCTTTGTTTGTTGTTGTTCTTCCAGTTCTTGTAAATGTAGGGTTAGGTTGTTTATTTGAAATGTTTTTGTCTTTTTTAGGTAGGCCTGGATTGCTATGAACTTCCCTCTCAGGACTCCCTTCGCTGTGTCCCATAGGGTTTGGACTGTTGTGTGTTCATTTCCATTTGTTTCCAAAACGTTTTATTTCTTCCTCGATATCATTACTAGCTCATTCATTGTTTAATAGCATGCTATTCATTTCCATGAATTAAAATGGTTTTGAGTTTTTTCCTTGAGATTGGTTTCTAGTTTCAAGCCCTTGTGATCCAAGAAAATGCTTGATATGATTTCAATTTTCTTGAATTTGTTGAGGCTGTTTTGTGTCCCATCATGTGGTCTGTCTTTGAAAATGTTCCATGTGCATTTGAAAGGAATGTGTATTTTACTTCTTTGGTATGAAAGGTTTGTTATCAGTTAGGTCCATTTGTTTTAGTGTGTGATTCAGAGCCTTTATATCCTTGTTAATATTTTGTTTGGAAGATCTATCCGTCATTGACAGTGGGGTGTTAAAATCCTCTACTATAAGTATGTTTCTATCTATGTCTTTCTTGAAGTCCTCCAAGGTTTCCTTTATATATTTGGGTGCTCCTATGTTGGGTGCATATATGTTTACAATGTTTATGTCTTCTTGGCAGATTCTTCCCTTGAGTATTATTAAGTGTACTTCTGTATCTCTTTTTATGGCCTTTGTTTTGAAATCTATTTTGTCTGACATAAGTATTCCTACACCAGCTTTTTTTTATGTCCATTTGCTTGGAATATTTTTTTCCAAGTCTTCTCTTTCCATCTATATAGGTCTTTGTTTTGAGGTGGGTCTCTTGCAGGCAGCATATGTGTGGGTCATGTTTTTTCATCCATTCTGCTACCCTCTGTCTTTTGATTGAAGCATTAACTTGATTTACAGTTAAAGTTATTTTGATAGGTACTTATTCATCACCATTTTTCCCCTTTGTACCTGTGTTCCTCTCACTTTCACTCTTTTTCTTCATATACTTAAAGCAATCCCTTTAGCATGTCTTGTGGTGCTGATTTGGTAGAGGTGTATACTTTTAACCTTCTTTTGTCTTGGAAACTGCTTATTTCACCTTCCATTTTAATTGAGATCTTTGCTGGATAGAGTAGTCTCAGTTATAGGCCTTTGCTTTTCATTACTTGGCATATTTCTTGTCATTCCCTTCTGGTTTGTACTGTTTCTGTTGAGAAATTAGCTGCTAGCCTTATCAGAGCTCCCTTGTATATTACTTCCTGTTTCTCCCTTGCTGCCTTTAATATTCTCTTTTTGTCTTTAAAATTTGGCATTTTAGGGTAAGAAGACATTAAACTATAAAGGAAACTTTATTAGATAATCGTCAGATTTTTCAGCAGAAACCCTGCAAGCTAAAAGAAAGTGGAATCAAAAAATGAAATTATTGAAAGAGAGAAACCACCAACCAAGAGTAATATATCCAGAAAAATTATCCTTTAAATTTGAAGGAGAAATAAAAACTTTTCCAGCTATTCAGAAGCTGAGGGAATTTACCACCACAAGACCTACATTATAGGAAATACCTGAAACATGAAGACACTGGTTATAAAACCATTAGTAAAATGACTAACATACACACAGAAACAGGAAATTACAACTCCTGTTCAGACCAGGAGTTATATACTTAAATATAACAAAAGGTTAAAAGAGGTGAACCATTACAAAAGTAAGAGAAGAAATCAATAGCTACTGCAATTTGGAAATTAACTTACCACATAAAAAGGCATAACCCATGACAATAAAAACATGAAAGCCTGTGGGATACAGGCCTGACTTTGCACAGGGGAGTGGAGATAAAATGCATTCAGAAGAAAAAAGATTACCATACATCTGAAACTTTCTTTTGCATAAACCTAATGGTAACCACCAAAAAAAAAAATCCAAAACTGAGACATGTAACATTAAAAAGGAGGAAAGAGAAGGGAAAATTATAGACTACTATTAAACTACAGACAGAAACAGAAGGGGAAAGAACAGAGACATAGAGCTACCAATAAAAAGTAAAATAAATAAGTAAATAAATATCAGAAATTAAAAAAATGGCATTTTAATTATGATGTGTATTAGAGTAGGCCTCTTTGGGTTCATCTTGATTAGGACCCTCTGTGCTTCCTCCACTTGCATGGCTTTTCCCCTCTCCAGGTTAGGAAAGTTTCCTGTCGTTACTTTTTCAAACAGGTTTTCTATCCCTTGTTCCTTTTCTTTTCCTTCTGGCATTCCTATGATTTGAATGTTGGTATGTTTCATGTTGTCCTGAAGTTCCCTTAAGCCATCCTTATACTTTTTGAGTCTGTGTGTGTGTGTGTGTGTGTGCAGCTGCTCTACCTAGGTATTTCTTTCTACTTTGTCTTTCTACTTTGTTGGTCCTCTGCTTCATCCAGCCTGCTTATAATACTTTCTAGTGTATTTTTTATCTCAGATATTATATTCTTCATTTCTTCCTGGTTCTTGTTTATATTTTCTATTTCCTTTTTCATGTTGTTGTAGTTCCCACTCAGTTCCTTGTAGCTGTTGCTGAGTTCCTTGAGCAACCTCATAACCATGTTTTAAAAATTCTATATCTGGTTAATCGCTTGCCTCAATTTCATTTTGTTCTTCTACTGGGAGTTCTTCCATTCCTTTCAATTTGGGGCTCTTTCTTTCTCTCCACATTTTGGGTTACTTTTTTGATTATTTCTGTGACCCAGGATGCTCTGCTTTATCAGCTGTCTTTGTGGTGTGGTTTTCTGTGGTAGGAGTTTATGTGACTCACTGGTGCAATCTCTTTGATCTCCTTGTTTGGATACTCTAGGGTTGCCCTTTCTTCCGTTTGTGTGGGTTCTCTTGTTATACCTGGGCTTTACTTGCTGGTGTCTTCTTTGTTGATGGGTTCTCCCCTCTAGCGGGCTTACTTGTAGTCAACAACTTCCACCTTGTCTTGTATGTTGTTGTATTGGTGTTGGTTAACAAAGCAGTATTATCAGGCAACTGAACCTATGTCAGCAAAAGGGACCACCCTATTGCATCAGCCATCTCAACCACACTTGAGCAAATATTGACAAAGGTAGAGATTATGGATATTAAAACATACAACAAAAGGAATATGAGATGACCACAAGAGGGGAAAATGTTATTGAGTGCTAAGAGGGAGGAGAATTGATAAAAGCAGGGATAGAACTGAGGGGAAGATAGGGAGAGAACAAAATTTTAAATGTAAGTAAAACATGTAAGGGCAATGGGAACAATAAGAAAAAGGAAAAGTATACTATGAGGTCTGAGGTACAGTTAAAACGATATTGGACCAATGGGATCAAAATTGGAGAAAAATCACAGCAGAGTCAATAGCTGTAAGAAGTTTAATAAAGGTGGAATGGGAATTAGAATATTGTACTAAAGTGAAAATTGAATATGTCTACCATGAAGTAAATGATTTTAAGATGATTGAGGCAAGTAAACTAATAAGAGTAAGGAGTAAAGCCCAGGTTGAGAGAGGGGGAAATGGAACAAATGTAAAAAATGAAAAAGATTCCTTATGTCACAGATCTGGGGCAAGGGGAAGGCAAAATGGAGTAAGACAGGGGGAGAATTTTCTGTGAGGTTTAAAGAACCAACAAATAGTGAACAACTATGAATTCCATTGGAGCAATACAGCAATAGCAATGGTATTTTGCCTAACTAGCTACTGTTTATATAAGGAGGAAAAGAAATAAGACCCTTATCAGAGGGGGAGAAGAATGTGAACTGACTTAAGAAGGAGGAGTATTTATGCGAGGTTAGA
>PVIA01011010.1:0-47602 GCA_004024845.1 Tonatia bakeri | reverse complement strand
AGGCAGGGGGACAGGTCAGCACAGACGACAGATGGCCCCGAGATGCGGGTGAGGATTTGAGCACCTGGAGAGCTCTTCCTCCTCCCGCCCAGCACAGGCCAGGGCAGCGGGGCTGGCCCTGAGCCCCAGGCCCTGCTCCCTCCCCAAGCCTCGGTTTCCCCCAGTGTTACAGGGGGCGCTCTGCACCGTGCACCCTTAGAGCCTTTCACTCCTTTGTGCAATGTGAGTGGCTACCACTTCCTTCCAGGTCATGGAAGACCCTAGTGGGGAAGGGGCACCAGGGACACAGGCCCTTGCTCTGTGGGGCCTGCAGGCTTTAGGGTGATGACAGAGGGTCCTGCCAGACTGAAACTCTGGTGACCTCTGTGTGGGGTGTGGGCAGCAGGGGCCTGTGTAGGGTTTGGTTTGAACAAGGAGTTCTGGGGGCCAGAAGCCCACTTGGGGTGAGGCCCAGAAGCTGTGCCACGGGGAGCCAGGAGGGCAGGTGTGGTTGGAACGGGTGGAAAGGTCTGGAAGGGCTGAGGCCTTGCAGCCGTCTAGGCCTGAAGGAGTGGCTTGGTCCTCTGGGGGCAGCCTCCCGACCCAGGACTGGCAGGGAGCTGCCCCCCACTGCTCAGTCCTTGCAGCACCAGAGCCAGGAAGAGTGGGGCAGCTCCCTCAGCCGGGCCCAGGGGGTGGGGGCCGCAGGTCTCATCTGGGAAAGGAGAACCCCTTCGGCTGGGTGCCTGATCCTCTCTAATCCACAGCCTTATCCCCAACTGCACCCCAAAGCTATAATTAAAGTTTCAGGCGGAAGGGATTATTCTGGAGGAGGGGTGGCGCCCCCATGGCCTGAGCTGGCAGCTAGACCCAGCACTGCTGGAGGTGACACGGAGGGCACCTTTCTTCCCCGGCCTCTGGGCACGGGGCTCCTGCCCCGGAAACCCGGTCACAGGAGCTGGTCCGGGCCCTGGCAGTGGGCAGGGCCCAGAGACGAGTCCTGCCTCTGGAGCGAGTGTGGCTTCCAGGCAAGAGCAGAAGCGACAGTGTTCTGTGGGAACGCGGACGTGTCCTTGCCTCACCACTTCTAAACCGACTGAGCGGGGCATGGGGTGCCTGTGGAGTCCGGGGGGCCTGGAGCCGGCCACCGGGGCTGCGGCCCTCCTCACCGTAGGCACCTCTCTTGGGCTGCCGTGCTGGTGCCGTGAGCAGCTCTGTCGCCCTCAGCCTCCCCAAAGCCCCCCCGCCTCCCCAGTGCATTCGTCCCAGCAAGGACCAGCCCTGCTCCGCCCCGAAGCTGGAGCGCTCATCCTCACAGGGCTCACCCTCCAGCCACAGAAGCAGGCCAGCCATGGGCAACAGGCACCCGGAGGGGCCGCCTGCCCCAGGAACACAACTGGGGGTGCCAGCAGCTGCGGGGCGTGTTGGGGTCCGCACTGCCGGGTGTGGAGGCTGTGGGTCATGGGCAGAAATGGGACCTGCCTGCTCTGGGCTTGTCTGGCTGCTGTGTGGACTTGGGGGCAACTCCTGTGAGCCTTCGAGGTTGGAATCGGGGTGGGGATGTGGGTGTGGTGATGGCGGTGGGCCGATGTGAGGGTGAGCAGCAGATGGAGAGATGGGCCTGAAGGTGGGGGGACACAGGCAGGCCCACCGCCTTCCCTGGGGACGGGGGCTAGGGCAGGTGGTGTCCTTGCACAGGAAAGGCGGAGACCGGTCCCAGTACTTCAGAAAACAATCCCTGAATGACCATTTGCTGGGCGAAGAGCCGACCAGAGGAGAGAGGTGGGGATGCTCGGGCTGGCCTGCAGGGGCGAGTGTGGGCCGTGGACCGGGAGGCAGAAGCGCCCCATCAGCAGCCAGCGCATCCCAGGGCTGCAAACCCCAGCAGCCCTGCCGGGGGCCAAGAGCGAAGAAGCTGGGCTGCCGGGAGTGTGAGGCAGCCGTCCGGGGAGCTGCCGGCTGTGAGCCCAGAGTCCAGGTGCCACCAGGTCCCCTGATGCCTGCCCTCCCGGCCCGCTCCTTCCTCCGCTGGGCCCCTCTTCCACAGAGAACTGAACACCCGCTCTGAGGAGGGCCAAGCCTGCCCTTGTGGCAAGTGAGCTGCAGTGTGGGGACAGTGTCCAGGAGCTGTGCTCAGAGGCTGGTCCCAGTTCCCAGCAGGCATCCTGTCTGCCAGCCCTGTGACAGGAGAGGACAGCTGCGGCTGCCCCTCGAGCTATAAAAAGCCCAACGCCCGAGTGGGCAGAGGTCACACAGAGCAGACGCAGGATTCACTGGCTTCGGGGAGCTCAGCCCAGCAAGCATGAGGCTGCCCCCCGCCATCAGGCTGCTGCAGGCCCCCATGAGGGGCTGTGTGGTGCCTAAGGCGCACATCTTTGCCAAGCCAGCCAAGACACCCGTTTCCCCTGCGGTAGGTGCCTCGAGTTGCAAGCCGGCAAGGGTTGGGGGAGGGCAGGCAATCCTGAGATGTTCTCAGAAAGAGGCTGGATTCAGGGTGTGTCCCAGAAAGACAGGCTGGTAGAGAGGGAACATCCTCTCAGGTGCTGGGTCTCAGTCCTACGGCCAGGAAGGCATCCCCACTTCAGGAAAGGGGCGCCCACAGCCTCGGCCTGCAGGCCAGAGCCCCAAGCAGCGGCAGTCAACCACAGGGGCAGGGGGTCCCTATTCTGGAGCCCCTGCTCACCCCTGGCAAATGCCAGGTTTGGGGGGCTGAGCAGGGAGGGTGCTCGCTGGATCCTGCGGCTTCACACTCGTCAAAGGGGAAGGTGGGCTGCCTGGAGGGGAGCGCCCACCTCAGGAACCTGGAGAGCAGGGAACTGTTGGTTTCAAGCATACATACCCAAGGTCTAGAAGGTCACCTGCCCAAGGTCACACGGCTGGATGACGCTCAGATCTGAGGCCAGCCCACAGCTCTGGCCCAGGCCAACCTGGCTCTTTAAGCTCTGGTTAGTCTGACTTCGGAAACAGGAGGGTGCCTGGGTGCAGGCTGTTCTAGGGGGAAACTGAGTGAGGAAGTTCAGCCGCTTCTTCTGAGCCTGCCCCAAAGGTCCAGCCACTGAGGACAGGCATCAACCCACACAACTGGGGGCCCCACCTCCCCACCTTGGCCACTCACTCAAAGGCCCTGTACTTGTTTGCAAGCAACTTAGAACCTCAGCTGTCCCTGGTGTCTCATATGAACCTGACGAGCATAGCACCCAGGGGAAGGAGTTCAAGGTCAAGGTCGCTGGGCCACACAGGTGCAGGGGTGAACAGTCTGTGTAACGCTGTGGCTGCCATTAGAACTCAGGCAGGTAGACAGCCTCCCTCACGGAACCAACTCTGACCACCCGCCCCACGGGCTTCCCTCCACCCAGGAGCAGGCTGTGGGGCTCATGGTGACGTTCGTCAGCTTCCTGGTCCCCGCGGGCTGGGTCCTGGCCCACCTGGAGAGCTACAAGAAGAGCTCCTCGGCCTGAGGCTGGCAGGCACTGCTTCCAGCACCGGAGAAGTCCATTAAACCCTCTCTCCAGCTAAGGCTCTCGTGGTGATTGACCTATGTGCGCCGCTGGTGTGGGGGCAGGGGGTGCAGATCAGACATCCGTCAGAAGGGACCTGCCCCAGCCCTGCCCTGCATGTGCAGGGAGACCCCTTTCTCAGAGCAGAGGGAGGCTGAGGCCACCCCACACTCACACCCTCCCCGGTCCCACCCCTTGCCCTTAGTGTCTCCAGACACAGGTTTGAGCGGGAGGCTGAGCCCACGGAAACCACCACAAGGCTACGCTGGGCAGAGGCATTTATTCCGCACGCTGGGGAAGACGCCCACACGGTGGTGGGTGGGTGGTCACACCGGAGCGAGGGCTCCACACAGTTAGGAATGCCCCTTCCCATTCCTCGGGCCCCCACGCACCAGCAACAGCTGTTCTCACAGCAAGAGCAGTCCCTCCTCCCAGCAGAACCCCGCCACTCCCCCAACTCTGAAGAGCTGGGCCGGGGCGCTAGGTGAGGATGTCGTGGGCCTGGTGCTCCACCAGCATCTCCATGCTCCTGACGTCGGTGCACCACACCTCCAGGCGGTCCTTCATGCCCTTGATCTGAGAGCAGAGCAGGGGCACGGGGTGTCAGGATGCCCACGGGGCAGCCGCAGGCGTCTAGCCCTGCTAGGGCCGCACTAACACAGGGCCGGGAGCAGGGGCCGGGGTGCAGCAGATGGCGCCGACCCAGCCCAGGGCCATGGGGACACGTCCTCCTCAAAACTGGCATGACAGGGAACGGACGAGAACAGGAAGTCCACGGGATTAACTCCCCCGCAAACTTGAATCTGACAGGTGTGAGCTCCGAGCCCACAGGCAGGAATGTCTCTGCGCAGAGGACCAATTTTAAGATTAAAAGGCACCACCGGCTGCCCAGCACTGTTATCATAATCACTGTTTAAATACAGGGTTCAAATCTCAGGCTGGCACCGAGTCCCTGAAGGTTCTTTGGAAAGCCCATAGTCCCCACGACACTAATGCACCCTCTGAAGCTTCACCGGACACGCCCTCTTCCCGAGTGGCTCCTGTCCAGAGAGCTCAGAACAAAGACCCGACCCGAGGCCCGGGGGCACTCGCGCTGCGCCACGTCACCTGCTGCAGGTCTAGCACCCGGGGCTGCACCCAGGTCATGTGGACGCGCCTGTCCACCTCGTCGATGCTGCCCTTCACCAGCCCCACCGAGAGTGCCTTCATCACCAGCAGCTCCACCTGCGCACGGGGGCGGGGGGGGGGCTGTGTGAGCCGCGGACACCAGCACGCCCCCCGCCCCCGCCTTGCACCGAACGTGATGGGGACCCCGTTTCTTCGGTGGTTTGTGTCAGAGAGCAGGGTGCTGCCACCGGGAGCCCAGCCCCTCTGGGACACTCTAAGCCCGAGAACTGTACCTCGTTCACGCTGATCTTAGCACTTTTGGCAATTTCTTCAAAAGTGAGTTGTCTGTGATTGGCAGGTCGTGTGAAAGTCATCTGAAAAAAAATTTGGTTTGTCACCTATTTTCCCAGATAATAAAGACATTCTTATTAACACTGGTTCTGAGCCCTGGCTGCTGTGGCTCAGTGGACTGTGCACTGGCCTGCAAACCAAAGGGTCGCCAGTTTAATTCCCAGTCAGGGCACAAGCCTGGGTTGCAGGCCAGGTCCCCAGTAGGGGGCGTGTGAAAGGCAACCACACACTGATAGTCCCCTATCTGTCTTCCTCCTTCCCTTCCTGTCTCTAAAAATAAATAAATCAAGTCTTAAAAGAAGATACTGACTCACAAAATACAACTGCTAGTACCCCTGAACTGAGACTTTCTCAGTGTCGGTCACATACGGTACCAACAGCAGCTCCCAACACTATGAGGAGGCCGTGCGGTAGTTTTCACAGTCACCGTCTGCTTCCTGAGCTGTACTCGGAGCTGGGGACACGTGGTAGGCCAGGCCCAAAACACCAGGAATTTAGTTATAAAAATTGCGTAGTCTTCGTGATGCAATACACCCGTGGAAACTTTCTTCCATGGCTCAAAACAGTTTTTGAACTCATTTAACTTTGATGACTTTTAGTGCTTCTGCTATTTTTTTGTTTCACCCCTTCCACAGTGGCCAAATGTTCCCCTTTGAGGACTTTTTTCATCCAGGGAAACAGAAAAGTCTCTTGAGGGGAGATCCGGTGAACAGGGAGGGTGCGGCACTGGAGTCATGCCACGCTGGGTCAAAAACGGCTGAGCACTCGGCGTGGTGTGGGCAGGCGTGCTCGTAAACCGCCCACTGTGCAACGGGCAAACCTGGTGACTGAGTCCCCCCTGAAAACTCACCGAGGAGGCCGAACACAGCCTCTCACAGCAGCGCCAGCTGGCACACTGACGCAGGTGGGTTCCCAGAACTCTCACCTGGTGGGGTGGGTGGGGGGCCTGGCCTACGAGGGGCTGCTCGCCAGAAGGTGATTCTGGACTTCGGGGCCCCTCGGACGAGCTCACACTCCAGTGGGAAAGGCAGACGAGCACGCAGACGACAAGCAGTGCGTGCAATGAAGGGGCAGCGACTTCGGCTCAGGTGGCCTGGCTGGGCCTCTGAGGGGCCACAGCACCGAGACCCAGACAGAAGCTCAGAGAAGCACGTGGTGGAGGAGGCACAGGACAGTGGTGGGGGGGGGGCAGAGTCCTCAGTGCTGCTGTCTCAGCGGATTCACACCCCTCCCCGCTGTGCCGGGGGCTGGGTGGCTGCAGGCCTACAGCTCACCTGCAGGGACGCGTGGCTGCTCGCTTACCTCCATGAGACACAGAAGCTGGATCTTCCTCAGAAGCTGAGCTTCGTTGGCAGCTAGGTCAGGCTGTGAGGGGGAGAGAAAGCGGTCACTTGACCAGCCGAGGGGACAGACAGGCAGGTGTGACAGACATTGGGTTCCGAGGCTCACAATCAGCTTCCAGCCCTCTGGCCCCACGTTCTCAGTGGATCGTCAGATGGGGGCCAGCTGAAAGGCTGTCGTCCAGGACCAGAAACGCATAAGGTGAGAGGCTCACGGACGCTGCACGCACTGGGGGCCCAGCCACGGCACTCAGGAATACGCCGGCACGGGGATGGGCACGCCGCGCCTGAGCAGGGCCAGGTGCACGGGGCATCTGCCGCAGTGAGGGGCCAGCTACTGGCTCATCGTGGGAACAGCCGTGAGCCCCACACCAGCACCTCGCCCTGCAGGTCCCAGACCAGACCCCCAAGGGTAGGTTCCATGACAGCAGCCCGACAGGGCCGTCTCTGCAGGGACTAGGCAGGTGCAGTGCTGCAAGCGGGGCCCTGCCCCACAGGGTGTGTGGGCGCAGCAGGCCCCACCTGCCCACACTGCAGCGCTCCAGGCTCCTGAGATCAGCCTGCTCCCTTCTGAGCCACTTGCCCGTTTCCCTGAGGAGCTGACACGCTCGCTCCAGCCGTGCTCGGCTGGGTCTGCTTTCCGCCTCGTCCCAGTGCACTTGTACCCACTCCGCTTCATCATGGTTGAATTCTACAAGTGTTTTTCCAACTCTGAGAAACGTGACAGTTTCAGAAAAGGACATAAACAGTCACATGCCCTGGCTAGGTAGTTGAAACACCATCCCCAGATGCCAAGGTTGAGGGTTTGATCCCAGGCAGGGCACACACAGGGCACAATGACGCACGAGTGGGACAACCAACGGATGTTGCCCTCTAACGTAACTTCACTGACAATAACTCATTCTCATGCCCCAGTCCTTGTGAAGCAGCTCTTTCCCTGCCCAGTGCCTGTTCTTAGCAACGCACGCCCCGCCCCCCGCACTGAGCGTTCCACACCTGCCTCGTTTCTGTGTACGTGGAAGGTCCCATTCTCGGGGGGCCTGCCACACCCCTCCCCCTGCACTGTCTGCAGCACCCTCCTGACCCAGCAGCCCCTGGACCCCTGCTTGATGTGAGCAGAGTTGCTGCCTCCACCTCTCCCCGCCAGCACCAGGGCGGGGGGAGGGAGGGAGGGAGGGAAGATGCCCGGGAAGCACTTGCTGAGCAAACACACAGATGTGGAGCCAGGGGCGTGTGGGTGCTTGGCCGGCCCGGCCTGCACTGACCTGCTGGCCCCAGGCAGCCTTCAGAGTCTGGAATCGCTCCACATTGCCACTGTTGAAGGCGTAAAGGGTGTCGATCAGCCACTGCCGGTCTGTGCCCCTCAGGGACTCCAGCACAGGGTGCATGAGCTGCGGGGACAGAGACGGTTAGCTGGCAGCACGCAGAGCCCCCTGTGAGGACTCTGCCCGGGGTGCACTTACGAGTTCCCCGAAGTTGAACACTCCCTCGCCGAGCAGCCCCGCCAGGCCCAGCGTGAAGGCTCTCTCCTGCTGCTCTGGCACTAGGATGACAGCACCCGTCACACACTGGCTGCGGGCTCTGGCCCTGCCCCGCTCCACACGTCTCACGCAGAAGAGCACAGACACTGTGTCCCGGGAGGGTCACAGCAGGGCGCCGACATGCGCCCCCTTCTCCGAGGTGCTGGGCTGTGCGGCTCGCATGGGGGGTCACGTGCACAGGCCCCGAGGTGAGCACGCTGTCTCACGTCTTTCCCGAAGCCTGTGTGACTGCCGACGCTTCCCGACTGTCTACTTCCTACGGCCCTGGGCTCCCTGTGTCCCCTCCCTTTACCTCCTCCAGCCTCTTTCCAGACCAGCCTCAACGGTCTGCAGTGAGAACCCCCTAGAACGTGCTGAATCTCCTTTCTAAACACACAGTTGCTGCACTTTCCCCGAAACTCAGTGATCACTCTTCTTTCCACCCTCCAATCCTTGAAAGATTTCTGTCATTTCTTCCCTGGGTCTGGCATTTCAGTTCTCAGGAGAGCCTCGGGGGTAGAAACAGAGGTCCAGGCACCGGCACTGCTGGACTGTCACGACGACCTGTGCCACTGGCAGCAGCAAAGGCCGGGGAGGGAGCGGCTGGCCTCACGCTCGCCTGAGACGAAGGCTCACACGGCGCCTCCCCTCTCGCTGCACAGGCTTCCTCGTGCGCGTGGGGACCGAAGCCCACGCAGCGGCTGTGCCCGCAGTGCCGGCTCCCCGGGGGCTGCAGGCACGCGTCGGGGTTACCTGGCAGGTCCTTGATGTCGACGCAGCCCAGGAACCGCAGGGCGTCCTTGTAGTAGGACGCGTGGCTGCCGACCGTCTGGTAGTACTTGCTGGACAGGTCGTAGAAGCGGCTGTGCACCGACGTCACCCCGGGCAGGCTGCCGAGCATGTCCTCCACGTCCTCGACCGTCTCCTGCACGGGAACAAGACCGCCTCCTGTCCCACTCCCGACCCGTGCCGGCACACGGGGCAGGTGAGCGCACACGGACCCTGACCCCGCTGCACTAGAAACTCCAGGTCACCCAAAACAGGGCACGGGACAGAGGGAAGACTGGCATGGCTCACGTGACCCACAAGGGACCATGAGCGGAGCTACAGAAGGAACTCCTCCAAGTGGAAAGGACACATGCAGCACAGAAACACGGGCAAAAAAAGACACTAGCAGGCAACTTTCAGAGGTGGAGACAGAGGCCAACAAACTGCCAGCAATCAAAATTTGCAAATCTCCCCCACGAGACACCACCCCACCCACCCCTGCTAGACTGGCGGGCACCGGACCATTGGAACACACACCGAGCACCCAGAACACGGGGCCGCAGGGCAAGAGCCACCGCGGAAAACACTGGGCAACACCCGGCCCAGGTGCACAGCATCCGCCACACGCCTGCTGCCTCGCCTCCAGGCACGGGCCCACCTGGAGCGACTGCCCGCGCACACACGGAGCTGGGCACAGAAACGTAGACACAGCACTGGTGGGGGGAGTCCTCACCTGAACCCTCCCAGACACCGCGAGCATTGCTGCGGTGAAAAGCCATGTAAGAGCAACAGGCAGCTGGTCACACGTCAGTGATGCCCCAGGCCCAACACTCGGTCAGGCGAGCTGCAGCAGCACCGTGCTTCATCTAGGGCTGCACGCCCTGGCCCAGTGGGGTGTGAGGACGGGCGGGAGGACAGGGTGCCCCTGGCTCGAGCAGCGAGGCTGCGGGCGGGCATGGCCGGGGCCCAGCTGCCCCCGCTGTTTCCCCAGCCGGAGTGGGGGACTGACCACTCCACCCCTTCTTGGTGGCATTGACAGCTTTCAGACACTTTGGAGCAAAGGCAATAGGTGTGTAGGAGGGCTGAGACCAGGAAGCAAAAAGAAAGGTTTTTAGGGCAATGAGGACACAGACACTTAGACCCGGTACTTCCTTCAATGTCATATTTACCGAAAGCCCCCACACGCACTCTGTGGTCAACACGGTGCACCGGCCACGTTGAGAGTCTCCCTAACACCTGCGCCTGTCCCCACAGTCACACCAAAGGACAACGCAAAAGGCACCAGTGCAGACGGGGGGCGGGGGGGGGGGGCAGCAGGGGCCCGGGGCTGTGGCTGGCAGGTGCGGACACACGGTGGTGACAGACAGACTCCTGCATTAAGGGCAGTGGCCACACCAGTCAACGACAGCGGGGTCAGGGCGCAGGGCTCTCCCCCAGCGTGTCAACTGACTCTAAAACAGAGGCAACCCCGGGTCAGGGCGATCTCACCTTGGTAACCTGAAGGTCCCCGATGTTTAATTTCAGGGCTCCAATTGCAGTTTTACACAGGATCACCGCCTCATCGCTACTCTTCACCTAGGGGTGTCAGAAGCAAGGACTCTCAGCAGTGGGGGGTGCAGGGCCCCCTGGCACGACCCCAGCCCAAGCACACCCTGACAGGCGGCCGCGCTGCAGACGGCCCGGCTCCGAGCCCACACTTACTTTCTCTCGAGTCTTCTCCAGGAAAGTAAGAGCCACATTGGGATCTAGAAAAGGAGGCACAACAAGGTCAGAAGAACCAACAGTCTCTCTTCACAGACTGGTTTCGAACAACCAGGACACTGTGACGTGGGATAATCTTTAGGTTTAGAGCATAAAAGTAATAAAAACACAACTCAGAATCTGCTGTTTTCTACCCAAATGCAACAGCTGGACCGACCGTAACCGCCGCCCAGACCAGCCCCACCCGGACGAGTGCACACGCACCCGTCATCTGCCGGACCACATGAAGGATGATCTCCACCAGCGACAGCGGGTTCACCCTGGAAGAAACCAGCACCCCTGAGTGCCCACGGGCACCACGCCTCCCTTCCCACAGTCAAAACCAGACAGGGACTTACCTGTGTTCAAACTCACTAATGAAGTTTTCATAAAGCTGTGGAGGGAAAACACGGAGAGATTACAGGACGCCCCTCATCCTGCGAAGCCCAGACTGCAAGCCAGTTACGTGCCATCACCAGTTTCCCGAGCCAGGCAGCCAGCTCCTGGGCACGTCCTCAGACTCTGCTGGAGCTACCAACTCAGACTGTCCGGCCAAGCAGACTTGGGGACAACGAAAGAATGACCCGCACCCCGAGCGCTTGGGAGCAAGGAAAGTCAAAGCACACAGTGGAGCAGCCAAAGGGAGAGGTTTCAAAGGTTCTTCTAGAAACAGTGGGGGGTTCTGAGGGGCAAAGAGCAGAGGGGTGGCACATCTGGTGTGGGAGAGGGGCAGACGCATGAATGTTCCAGATGGGAACCAGAGCAACAGCACTGAAAACACCTCTGCCCTGTGCTCTGGGGAATCTCTGAAGGGCAGACCGTGATGGGGCACAGGGAACGGCAAGGGGCAGCTGGGGCGTGACCGCAACAGCAGACATGCAGTCGGAAGGTGCTGCTGGTGGGTCGAGCCAGACTCTGCAGGCAGGTCCCAGAGACGGGGAACCCAATACGACTGGTGAGCCTGCAGCTGGGTAACTGGGCAAAGCAGGGAGAGGGAGCGTCCAGACGAGGTCAAGTTAGGATAAGGAGAGTATGAAGTTTCTCTGGGATGTGCAGATAGAAAGACAGAAAGAGAAGTGTGGAAGAAAATGTGGTGTGCACACACGCGCACACCACACACACACACAGACATTACCAAGCCACAGAAAAAGCAAACCCTGCCGTCTGAGGTCAGGCTGGGTGTGGAGGGCATCACTCTGCGGGAAATTAGCCCGGCAGAGAGCAACAGGCACCATGATGTCATTTACTCGTGCGACCTAAACAAGCGAACTTTGTAGCCAGAGAGAGCCCCTCGGCGTTTGCCAGAGGTGGGGGCAGGGGTGTGAAGTGGGCGAGGGGGTGAGAAGGTTCCACTCCCGCCTGCGAGATGGGAAGTCCCGGGGAGAGGGGCACTGGGTGCGGCAACGGCAGTGGACAGCACTGGGCCACAGGTGCGTCCCCAAGGGTCTCCTCACAGAGAACCTCTGTGCAGCAAAGGGCATCAAGGGCACTGACTGTGGTGACTACTGCCCATTCACGCACACATCAGGTCACTGTGCCTGTTACCTCTCAGCAAACCTTGGGGAAGAGAAAACAAGCCCCATCCCCGCAGCAGCCAGTGAGATCCTGACTGTCGCCCAGCGAAGAGCAACATAAACAAGAAGGCCATCTCACTACAAAGGACTACATCAGTGGCACCCTCCCCAGTAAGAGGGACTGTTTCAACAGCTCTGGTGCCTACCACCATTTATGGAAGCACCTCAAGAAAGCAAGCTCTCTACAGACAGAAGTCCACTAAACCTAGAAACTCAAAATTACTCCTGAATTCACAAATACGATCTACCTGAAAGTCACATGGACTGGGTCCCCACAGTTTTTAAAGGTTCACTTTGTCCTTGGGAATGCTGAACTTAAATCTGTGGACCTGAACAGGTGTCATGTCACAAGGTTCAGGAAGTATCTTGCTACGTGCAGAAAGTGACTTAAAGATAAGAAAGCACAGGAAAGAGTAAACGGTCACAAAGGACCCGCCACTGTGGTGCAGAGCCGTAGGGAACAGTGAGACAGCTGAGTCCTCATTTCCCCACTCGGCCCAGCAGAGCCTCCAGGTTTACACACGACCTCAAGTCCCTTTGAGTACAACACGTCAAGCCGACGGGTATAACCCATAGATCTTGGGAACTCAGGTGGCACTGAGGTGATGAGTGTCACTGTGGGGTCCGGGGCGACGTATGCAGGGCAAGGAGCTCACGCTGTCACTGCAAACCGTCTCTCCGCTCCAGGCTGGTGCAGATCTCTGATTTGTTCGCAATCCAAGAGGAAGATGTCAGGAAATTGCGAAGAGCAAGCAGCCAGCGAACAGGTCCGTGGGGCTTTCTCCGGAGCTCTGGGAGCGGCTGGGGCAGAGGGGGGCTCGCTCGTGCTGATGAAACCCTGCCGGGGCTCCACTGCAGAGGCAGCTCACCCTGCCCGCACCCCTCACTGACCAAGGCGAGTGCAGAAGGTGCTCCCTCTTCCACAGGACCCAGAACAGAGGTGCGGGCCAGCAGGCACAGTTGGGGGGGGTCCTCCGGTGAGCCCCTCTCTCTGTATTCTACCCTGCCCTCAGCTGGTTCTAAACTTTCAACTTTAAACAGCAGTTTTCTAAAAGCACAGCAATGAAACAGTAAGATTCAGGGGCATGCCGGCAGATGCTACTTCAGTCTAGGACTTTAAAAAACAGAATGTGTATCACTTCATAGCTATGACCTACAGCCATTCACTGAATCTCTTATTTCTGCTTTGATGGCGGAAAGTTGGGTGACAGCAGCGCCGACCCCCCAGTGCTGCTGTGAAGGGTCAGTGAGAACAGGTGTGCAGCGCACTCAGGACAGCACCAGACACAAAGTGACTGCCGAGCAGCTGTGGCGTTTTGTGATAAATACCACCTATGGTTTTAGAGTCCTTGGGCACATGTACATAACCTGACCTAGTGTGACCAGTCACGTACCTTGATGAGACCATCCCCCTGGGCGAAGCACGGGTCCTGCACAAAGTCAAGCACCTGAAGTGTCAGCTGATGCCACAACCTGAAAAACACAGGGCCCGTGAAACCTACGCCGAGTCGCAGCCACGGCCAGCCCAGACCGACCCATCACACAGGCCCCAGGCCATGCTGCGCACCAGGGAGAATGCAGCACGGGTGCTGCTGACCCCGAGCGCTTTCCTGGCTGGGCTCCTCCATGCTCTCGTCCCCTGAGACCAGTCTCCTCTTGGGTGCTCAGCTCTCCCAGGTGCAAACGGAGAGCACCTCTCTGGACTACCGCAAAGGGCGCCTGTGGGCTCGCACAGGAGGGCTCCCACTGGAGACGAGAACTGTGGAGTCACACACTCAAGCTGAGGTCCTGACCCTTCTACCTACTGGCTGAGCGTCTCGGGGGCGGAGCGCAAACCGTGCTCCTGTTCTCCCCTCTGTGGATGGGACGGCTGAAAAACTGAACACAGAAAACCTCTGGAACAGCAACACATTTAAAACAAAATGCTAACTTTTAAAAATGCAAATAAAATGCTGTGGAAAATACAAAGTGCTACCCGACACAAGCAATTGTTTGCTCAATGCTGGGCATTTTCTCTCACAAACTGGTAATGGTAGAAAGTTGAACACCAGCCAAACATACATTGAATATCTACCTGAAGGGCACCCTGTGGAACACTGGGGTGGTTAACTCAAGAACCAACCACTTAACCTTTCTGAAATTCGTCCCATTTCTAAACACACCCGAACTGCGACTACTCTAGGGGCACAAGTCCAAGATGAAGTGCAGTAGAAAGTCGGACCCAGGGGAGAGGAGAAGGGGTTCGATCCCAGCGTGTACCCAGCCGCAGAATCGAAGTGGGAAAGGACAAAACTGCCCTGGCCGCGACTTCGTGCTCCTCAAACAAAAGCGGAAGACGGCTATGGACGCAGGCCACGTGCAAGACACAGGGTCTGCTATCCAACACGGCGGCGGGGGGGGGGCAGCTTGACCCCACACGGAATTGAAAGCTGAAAGCACAGGCCAGCCTTTAAGCCCCTTCCACAGACCAGCAGAAAGAGGAGTTCAGAACCTCAGCACAACCCCTGTGCCAGGAGGCAGCGACCTCATGACTCCCAAACCCTGGCCCCTGAGCTGTCACCCCTCCCCCCGACCCGGCCCCTCCAGATTCCCCCCTCTCGCGCCCAGCCGGTCCCCGCCCTCACCCGCCTCCCCTCTCAGTCTCGCCCCGTCCGCTGGTCCCGTCAGCGTGGCGCTCACTTCTTCGTGTAGAGTTCCTCCAGACGGTGCCACACAGCGGCCTGTCCGGGCCCGGAGCTCTGGCTCTGCTGCAGAAAGCCGGTTACGTCCTTCATGACGGCGAAAACACAGAGAACTGCCGCAGCACCGAGAGGTCAGCACCGCGGAAAGGGCAGCCGGAAGTGCTCACTCATTTCCGGCGCTGCGCCGCGCAGGGCAGGCCGGGAGCGCGGTCCGGGGCCCAGGGCGCCCGCTGGTTGTCAGGGAAACCACGCCTCAGCTCCCCAGGTTGGCCCGGGTTTCCGGCGCCCCGGCGTGTGAGCCGCTGCTTCTCACCGCGAGACTGGGGACGACGATAGTACGTCCCTAGTAGTGTCTTTCGAGGACCAGGTGTAAATGTAACCCCTGGTCACGAAGCGTCACCACCATTCCTACTGGAAAAAGGTGGGCGTCCGGGACGGAGAAATGCGGACTCCGGCTTTGGCCTCGGGGCGGAGTTCTGCAGCGTAGGGGACCGCCCCCACCCGGAGACTACCAATCCTGGGCCGCGTGGGGCGAGGCGAGAGCGCGGGGCGGGGCCGGGGGTGGGGCGAGTGAGCCGACAGGCCTGGGACTCTGGGAGACCCCGGCGCGAGCGGGTTGCGGCTGACATGGCGCTGTGGATTCGCTCTGCTGTTCGCGCTCTCAGGCTCCGGGGCCGGGGCGGTGAGCCCGCCTGGGCCTGCCGCCATCGGTTCGTCCGGGTAGCAGCCGCGGGGCGGGCGGCGGGGGGCAGGGCAAAGACAGGCCGCCTCGGTGTTGCCTTGGTGGCCAGAGGCCGGGGTGAAAGCCCGGAGGGGGTTCAGAGTCCGGCGGGGCAGCCGTCTGGGGCCCCTCGCCTGGTGCATGGGGCTACAGTAGAACCCAGACTGTGCTGTCTGTTCCCGGCTCGGTTCTCAAGTCTGCTCGCGGTATCCCGTGTCCATTGTTGACACCGCCACTCTTAGAGCCCAGTCTGTACTTGGCCTTAACAGTATTCACTTAACAGTATTTCTTGGACTTAACTTCCATTTCAAAACCGAAGTGCTTCTTCAGCTCTGTACTGATCTGTACAGTTCCATTGTACCGCCGTCTTCCGATTCATGTAACCATTCTCTTACCGGAATAGTTTCCAATCTTGAGCATTACAGATAATGCCGTGGTGAATTATCTGTAGGTCGCTTCTTCGATGAATTCCTAGTAGCGGGACTCCTCGGGCTAAAGCTGAGCGCACTTTATCGTCTCCTGTGGAGGTCGTGCAGGTGACGCCCGCACCAGCATGTGTTCACACCCTCTCTTCTGCACAGTAATTGTATAGTTTGGAATCCTTGTCTGGGAACTGAGCCTGCTTATGGAATGATCTTAAGGCCCACAGTTGTTAGGAAACTAGTTTAAATGGCCAGGGTTGGGGGTATATTAAGTACAGTGGCACATTTGCTCTGTGCTATCTTACCCAGCTCCTAAAAATACTGGTGAAATGTTCTACAAAGTCATACTGAGGAGTCTCTTAGTAATCCAAGAAACCTTTAAACCCATCCTGTGCTAGACTCTGGTAGATGCTGAGGGCACAGCAGGTGCTGGACAGATGCTGGCTTCCAGGCAGCTCGTTCCAGCACCAGGCCCCGAAGGCAGCTGTGAGGGTGGGACACCACTAAAGAGTGACCTGAACTCCCAGCTGCTATGTAAGAGACTGGATGGTCACAGACAAGTCCTGGCTGCCACTGTCCCCAGAACAGAGGGTGCTGGCGGCCTACAGGACTTCCTACAGCTGGAACTTTGGCCCTTTCAGTTTTGATTCGGGGGCTTCCATGTGGAGTCATCCTCTGCTTCCCTTTCCCAGGCTTGCCCCTCAGGGCGCTCCTACACCCAGTCAGTCTCATTCCATGGTGCACGTGGACTTCAGGCTGCACACCGCACGCACATTCTGGACTTCTGGTAAAGTCCTGTGCTCGCGGTCTCCAGTGATGGGCGTCCGTGCAGGGGGGAGACGTGTGTGGGGCCCTGAGTGGGACTGTGCATGCAGCAGGCACTTGCAGCGATGGGCTCAGCCCCCAACACGGCCCCCACCGCAGATGCCCGTGCAGGCGACAGCTGTGCTGCTGGCCAGATGGCATTAGATCCGAGGCTCCCACCACCCCTTCGGGTTGGACGAGTTTGCTAAAGCAGCTCACAAGACTCAGGAGACCAGGATGCTTCCTCGGTCTGTGGTTTGTGACAGGGCGTGGAAGGGCACAAACAAACAAACAAACAAACAGGAGAGACGCACAGGGAAAGGTCTGGAAGGCCCCTGCGTTTGGGGCCTGGGGCCCGGCATGCGCATGCTTCCCAGTTCCCTGTCTGGCTGTTCTCTGAGTCTCCCTCCTGTTTTTTTAGGGAGTCTCCAACCCTCCATGGTTGGTTCCCCTGATAACCAGTCTGCATCCTTAGGAGATTTCCAAAAGTCTCTCACCGACAGGAACTCAGGTGTGGTTGGAAAGGGCTGTGAAGCCCCACGTACGTGTTTAATGTAAATCATGGTATGGCAGCTTCCCTCTCGTCCTGCCTGCGGTTCCCACAGTGACTGGCATTTTGAGGAGCTCGGCAGACGCTGGGTTTCAGTGTGGCGGTGGGGCCAGTGTGTAGGCTTTCCTTCCTGGCCCCCTGAGCAGTTCTCACGAGAAAGCCCCTTTGGACTTGCTTGCAGAAGAGAGCTGCGGGTCTTCGCTGCAGTGCAGTCCCGTGCAGAACCAGGGCCATCTCTGCAGGAGTGTGGGCGGGGCAGCACTGTTTGCTGGCTGGGAGGGTGACAGCCCTGGGTCTTTTCAGGCAGGGCCGTCTCTCCCTGCCCAGCTGAGCTTTGGCAGCTGAGGCGGCGGGCATCTGAGTGAGGAAGAGACAGTCAGCAAGCTCAGGCCCAGACTCCCTTCTGGTGCCCTCAGCCCTGCACATGCGCCGTCCCTGCCACCTTTCTCTTTCTCAGAGTACACCTTTCAGAAGTCTGTTCTTTGGATAACCCAAGTGACACTTTGGCAGGAGAGGGGACAATGCAGAGGCTGCGTGTGGACTGAGTGGCAAGCAGGTGCCTGAGCTGCAGGTCACTGGCCCCAAAGTGGAGTGAGGCAGCCCTCAGGGTCACTGCAGGGAGAGAAGGGGTGACCCTAAAGGAAGCGGGGAGCCAGTACTGTCACCTTTCAGAGGAGGGGCAGTGACTTCTCGCTGGGCTCAGTGGTGGCTTCATAAGGAGCTGGCCTTGACTCCAGGAGACTTGGGCATGTGGAGGTGGAGAGAGGGAGCTGGGTATGGGCATGCAAGGACCGGGGTGTGGGGGCCCTTGTCTGGCTGACAGGAGGGGCATGTGAGAGGGCCAGCCCTGCAGTGGGTGGGCGGTGCCCGGACGTCAGGGCCCTGTGGGGACAGAGAGCTGTAGGGCAGGTCCCTTTGCACTGAGGGTTTAGTGTTGGTTTTGGAAGGAGCAGAAGGAAACACAAAAGACAGAGCAAACCAGAGAGGGAGTTAGGGATGTCCTCCTCGAGAGTAAGCTCTAGACGGCCCTGCTGTCTAGAGAGGTGCGTGCAGGGGGCTTGTTTCTGTCATGTGTCACAAGGGAGGTAAGGAAACAGTTTCCTGCGTTTGCTGTAGAGTTATCATCACGTGGGGAGGGCTGTCCATTCAACCTGTTGCCCGAGTTTGGTCATGGTGGGGGTGTCTGTGTGCCAAAGTCATGGACGCCAGCCCCTGGGGTGCAGAAGGGCGCCCTGAACAGGGTCTCAGTCACAGACTCTGGGTGGGGCACCAGGCAGATACCAGGAAGCGGAGGCCTTTGAGGGGTGATTCAGTGAATGCCAGCGAGGGCCCTGAGCTGCCTCGGTTTCTGGCGGGGACCGAGAAGGCGCCAGAAGCTTGGCGGCGGATTTGCTTGGCTGCGATGTGAGTGGCCTGTGGATTGGCTGTGGATGTGAGTTGGCAGCAGTTTGAACCCCTAGCTGTCAGGGTGTGGATGTTTCTTTATGGAATGGTCTCTAGAACCTACTTGTTATCCCGATAATGTGTGGTGTCAAATATTAAAGTTGGAGAGGTTTAACTTTCTTGAAATGAGTTCACTGCACATTTGTTCCATCCCGGGCATGTCAGGGTGGCGGGCTCTGCAGAGTGAGCCCGCAGCCCGCAGAGGGGCTCTGGGCGGGGCTGGCCCTGTGGGCACCAGCCTGTGATGACCGGACTTGGGAAACGTCACTTTCCTTGTTTGCACGCTTTCGTTCACACAGGGTTTTTTGCCCCTAAATGAGCCTCAGCTTCTGAGTTGAGTCTGCTTTCTGCTGGAACCCCATATTCGAGGTGGGAAAGGGGCCCTCGGGAACAGGAGGGATGTGGCCATCCCAGCAGCGGTGGGGGCGTCTCACTCTCCACCAGTGGCCGGACTTGCTCCGCGCAGCCCCTCGACCACTCTCCTGTTTCTGCCAGTGTTGCAGGTGGGAGCAGGCCCACGCCTTTCTCTGCTGGGGCCTCGAGTGCCTGTGGAAGCGGAGGGGGCGGCAAGGAGGAGAAGCTCTTCCTGCAGGACGTCGCAGAGCTGATTCGAGCCCAGGCCCGCCAGAGGGTGGTGGTCATGGCGGGGGCTGGCATCAGCACGGCCAGCGGCATCCCGGACTTCAGGTGGCCCCCGCGCCCATCCGCCCTCCGTCCCTGGCTGACCCATGACCTGGTCCTCTGACGGCTCTGGCTTCTCTCGGCAGATCCCCTGGGTCCGGCTTCTACAGCGCCTTGCAGCACTGGGACGTCCCGTACCCAGAGGCCATTTTCGAGCTCTCGTTTTTCTTGGACAACCCCAGGCCCTTTTTCGCGTGGGCCAAGGGCATGTACCCCGGGAACTTCAGGCCCAACGTCACCCACTACTTCCTGCGCCTGCTCCACGACAGAGGGCTGCTCCAGCGGCTCTACACACAGAACATTGATGGTCTGGAGCGCGGTGAGCCTCGCAGCCTGCCCCCCCCCCCCCCACCGACGCAGATGCCCCTGAGCCCACCAGCAGGAGCTTGCAGTTTTGCTCCCCTGACACAAGGACTGCTTGTTTAGAGTGTCAGTGCAGAGCTGTTCGAGGCTGCAAAAGTAGAGAGAACACTGCATGAGCCCTCAGGCCCTCGTCAGGCCCTCCCACCATCTCCCTTGCTCCAGGTTATTTTGAGGCAAATTCGTCACATTATAACTGTAATCTAAAAGTAAATACCAGAAAACACCCAAAATATATCTAACCTGTAAACCCGTCTTGGGTATCTGCGGAACTTTGAAAACTGCGCTATCATCACACAAATCACTGGTAGCTCCGTACCAATATCGGACTCCGTGAGGGGTGGACGATTTCTGGGCCATGAATACATAGTGGCCACAAGCAGTGAGCCCAGAGGTTGTGGCCGTCCCCCACCGTCCAGAGGCATCAGTGCTGAGTGTGCTTTCACTTTCAGCCTCGGGCATCCCGGGCTCCAAGCTGGTCGAAGCTCACGGGTCCTTTGCCTCTGCCACCTGCACCTCCTGCGGAAAAGCCTCCTCGGAGCGGGACTTCTGGGTGAGCTGCCCTGCAGGCCGTTCTCCCGTCTGCACTCATGGTGGGAGGGTCTGGAAATGCGGTATTTGATGAGCACCATACCCCGAAGATGGAACGGTAATGCTGTGAAAATGTTTTTCTTTGTTTTAAAATTAGAAACGTGATCTGTGCTTGTGAAAAACTAGGGCAGTGTGGACATGCGCAGGAAAGGTGAATCTGCCACCGACAACCTGCAGCAGTCTGGTGCACAACGCTGGTGCTTGTAAACACACAGATGCGCGTGCGCCGCCCGCCACACGCGGGCCCTGTGTGTTTTCCGTGGTGGGACCGTGGAGCTTCAAGTTCTGCCGCTTCGTCACTGAGCAGAATGCCATGGGGGTCTTTCCGGCAGGGCAGGTCCGCTCCCAGGTGCAGTGGCTGCGGAGCTCTCGTGGGTGCTCGCTACCGACCACACAGCAGTGAGGCCTGTGCTCCCTCCTGGGGGCTGCGGGGGGCCTCCTGTGGGCGGGTCCTGCAGGTGCAGTGGGGCAGGGCGGAGCGAAGTCCTTGGAGATGGAAATGAAAGGTGGCCCAGGGCCCTCTTCATTTCTGCCGAGGAGCGAGGGGGACGCACGCAGCGCGGAGCTGGCCGTGGAGCAGCGTGCAAATCATTGGCGTGTCACAGCACAGGCTGTGCAGCCGCCGCCTCTGTCTAGTTGGGAGTCCTGTCAGGGAGCCCGGACCACGCACCAGTGAGCCCCGTTCCCACCCTCCCTGCTCCCCAGCCACCCCTGCCGTCCCTGTTCCCTCGGTTCCCTTTTCCAGAGTGTCACAGAGTTAGAATCACAGTGTATGTCCCTCTCCAAATTTGGGGGGCCTCTGTGAAACAAAACTGGTAAAGTGTCATGTTGAAGGTGGGTTTATTACATATTGGGGACCCAAAAAACTGGAATTTGTTTATGAAAAAATGTGTATGCGTACGTTTAAATTTCAGTCACCTTCAAAGTCCTCTCCATTCGATGCGAAACACCCATGGAGACGTTTTCTCCACGTCTCAAAACAGTTTTTGAACCCGTTGGTTTTAATGCCTTTTAGTGCTTCTGCCATTTTTTTTGTTTCACCTCTTCTGCCTCTGCAAACATTTCCCTGTGAGCAAAAGAAAATAGTCACTCAGGGTGAGATCGGGTGAACAGGGAGGGAAGGTCATGGGGTCATGCTCTTTTTGGTCAAAAACTGTTGAGCACTCAGTGGGGTGCAGGCAGGTGTGCTCATAAACCACCGTTATGAAGTGGGCGAAGGTGTTGAAACAGTCTTCAAAAAAAGCCACCAAAGCCAAATGCAGTCTCTCACAACAACACCAGCTGGTGCACTGATGCAGCTGGGTTCCTAGAACTCTCACTTAACGGGTAGCCTGGACTATGAGGGGCCCACACTCCAGACGGTAATTCCGGGTTTTGGGGGGATCCCCCTTGTACATGGAGGTTAATTATACTATTCAGCAAATGTGTTGGAAAATTTCTAAAGTTGTTTTGCCTTTTTCTTTTATGTGGAGCATTAACTTCCTTGAGTCTGTTTTCTGCATGTTTCCCAGGCCGCTGTGATGGCAGACAGAGTCCCCCGCTGCGCGGTGTGCATGGGCTTGGTGAAGCCCGACGTCGTGTTCTTCGGGGAAGCGCTGCCCGAGAGGTTCTTCCTGCACGTGGTGGATTTCCCCACCGCAGAGCTGCTGCTCATCCTCGGGACCTCCCTGAAGGTGTGTCCGCGGGCAGGGTACGGGGAGTGGGAGTGGGGAGCAGGGGTGGGGCGGGGAAGCTGGGGAGCTCCCCGGGGCCCACCTTTGGAAGTTGGTTGGATTCAGCCAGTGAGGAAGCAGGTGTCCAGGCCTCAGGGGCAGCAGGATCGGGGGGTCGCCGGGCTCTGGGAGTGCTGTGGGTGTGAGTGTGCAGGGGTGGGGGGCACAGTGGGCAGGTGAGGGCTGGGGAGAGGCAGAAGCAGGCTTCCTGGGTCACAGGCCAGTTTTATGCCAGCAGCAGCAGCACACTCGAAGGGCTCGGACCAGGGACTCTGGGAGCTGCGGCGGGCGTCAACACGAGCAGACGTCTAGGGGCTGGTCCTGGAAAAGTCAGTGCTCTGGGCGCCCTCCGACCCCGTGAGCGCCAGAGGGGCCAAGGACAGGGACTGCCGTCCTTGTGGCCTGGTGTCATTTTGAGGACCGGAGATGGGGGACTGGCCTGGTGCTCAGGGGCCCAGAGCATTTCTGGTGGTGAAGAGTTTGGAGGGAGGGTTCTGAGCCCAGCTCTGCACTTTGTGTGTTTGAGGGGCCAGGGAGCTCACCCACTGGGCGTGCGGAGGAAGTGTCGATGTCTGTGTCTGATGCTCAGGAAGTTCGTAAAGGACGTGAGAACAGCAAACAAGGTGGCCCCAACCCTGGGCTTGGCTGGCTGGAGGCACTAGGGTTGATGGGCCAGAAAGACCTGTGCCCGCAGCCCGGCCAGCCTGGCAGGGTGCACAGCAAGTGTGGCGAGCAGGCTGTGCTCCATGTGGGGAGGCGGCATGTGGCACAGAAAGTCTGGAGGGGCTGGGACTGGCCAGGAGCTGGAGGGGGTGTGGGTATGAGGGAGAGACATGGTGGGGGATAGTGCCCAGTGGTCTGTGGCCACGTGCCACAGTTCCAGACAGCATCAGTGACGACAGGCCAACTTCCGTGCCTCTGGGTGCTGTGTCCTGAACAGACCACGGGGCCAGCGTGGAGCGGGTGGCAGCCCAGGGCCGTGGAGCTGTGTGTGTGCAGTGGGGCAGCGGGACAGGGTGGCTCCCGTGGGGCCCAGGGCTGCGGCCTGGGTGGCTTCTCTGTCCTGACAGAGCTGACTTCCTGAGGCAAGAGGCCTGTTGGGCAGGTGTGGGGGACAGGTCCTGCCTATCTGAGGAGCATGTGGGGCTGTGAAGTGGGCGTGTGCAGCAGGCAGGAAGCACCAGAGGTCAGAGTGGGGGTACCAGAGTGAGGACAGAGTGGGGTGCCCACACTGGGCCCGGACAAGGCACAGCTGTAGGAGGGCAGGCAGGGGCCTGGGGCCCTGGTGCTGGTGCTGGGCCTGCCTGACCTGTGCCAGCCACCAGGTGTGGACACTGGGGCTGCCAGCCCTTTCTCTTTATTTTTCAAAAGATTTTACTTACTTATTTTTAGAGAGAGGGGAAAGGAAGGAGAAAGAAGGAGAGAAACATCAGTATGTGGTTGCCTCTCACGCGCCCCCTACTGGGGACCTGGCCTGCAACCCAGGCACGTGCCCCAACTAGGAATCGAACCAGCGATATGACTCTTAGGTTTGCAGGCCGGCACTCAATCCACGGAACCTCACCAGCCGGGGCCCTACCCTTTTCTGCAGAGAAGAATGTGTTGGTGTCCCACATCAAGTCTGCCCTATCTGACTTCAGTTGTCACACCTGCAAAGTCCTTTTCCTACTTTTGCTTAGAAACCCAAAATTTTCTTCAAGAGCTGTTTTGCTAACACTTTAATCTTTAAGCCATTTCAAACTATTACGATGAAAGGCAGGAATGGAGCCACATCCTCCCAGGAGTAAGCAGGTCCCCAGACCGCTCACCAGCCTGTCCGTCTCTCACTCCGTGGAGTTCTCGATGACCTTGGCAGTGTGAGGCGCTGGCAGCTGGCAGTGCTGAGGGTGGTGGCGGGCTGGGGCCACTGCGGCCAGTGGCACACCAGCAGCCTTGTTGGGGAGGATACAGGTCACTGGTCGCTAGAGAAACCTCAGCTCTCACACCCACACTCACACTCAAGACAAGAGGGTGCGCTGGAAGTGTGGCCTGGTGGGGGGTGGGATGGTAAGATTGCGGTTGCTGGAACTGCGCCCAGAGTGGGATGCAGAGAGCCGAGTGGGGGAGGGTGCCACGGGGAGGAAGCAGAGCAGGTGGTGGGCTTTCTATCCCTGAGGCCCCACAGCACTCCCCTGGGGGTGTGGCTCCTCACGCGTGGGAGGTTTTTCAGGTGGAGCCTTTTGCCAGCCTGTCGGAGGCCGTGCGGAGCTCAGTGCCCCGTGTGCTCATGAACCGGGAAGCAGTGGAGTCCTGGCGTCCTCGAAGCAGGGATGTGGTGCAGCTCGGGGACCTGGTGGACAGCGTGCAAAGGCTGGTGGAGCTGCTGGGCTGGACAGAAGAGATGAGGGACCTGGTCCAGCGGGAGGCTGCGAAGGTAGGCTGCTGAGCAGGGTCCTCCAAGGGCTGGGGCCTCCCGCCCTGGAGCCCTGTTTGGCTGAGGCAGGAACAGCCTGCTGCCGGTGGCTGTCAGTCCTGCACCGGGGCGTCTGCGCTCCTGGATTGGACGTGGTGGCCCTCATTACCTCCGTTTAGGGGCAAAGAAACCCACTGAGTGCTGGCTTGGGAGTGTGGGACGGGTGCAGGTCCCGTCCCTCTGGGCCGTCTGGGGTCTGCACAGCAGCAGTTGCTTTTGTTCCTGGAACGGAGCAGCACCAGCGGCTGCAGGCGAAGGCGAGATTCTGAGGGGACTGGGCAAGAGCAGTGAGGCTGCGGTCGTCTGTGCCTGTGCAGCCCTGAGCCCCACAGCGGGAGAGCGGGTGCCCGAGCTCCGGCGCTCGAGGTTTCAAGCCCCGCAGACAGAGCAGCTTCCCAGGGGACTCAGAGGTGTGGGGGGCTTTCGGCTGGAGGGGCAGCTGGCACCTGGAGTCCAGCCGTCTCGGGACGGCATGCGGCAGGCGGGGAGAGCTGCCCCAGCAGGGTTCGCCACAGGTGCTGATCCAGCTCCTGGGGCCCCAGCCAACAGCTGTGACTGTCCCCTCCGCCGTCACAAGCCCCCACCCCAGGCCGCAGCCTCTCCTGCCCGGTGGGACTGACCGGAGAGAACTCGAGGCTGAGCTGGTGTGCTTCCACCCACTGCACGTCCCAGCCACCGTCCCAGGCCTGCCCTTCCAGCGGGGTCTGGGGCCTAGAGGGCGCCACTTCTCTTTCATGGAGGGAAGTCAAGGTTGCAACCAGGTCACGTTGCTGTCACTTCTCAGAAGTGAAGAATCAGCCCGAAGCGCCCAGGGCACCTGGGGAGCAGAGGCAGCGGGTGCCTCGCTCAGAATTTTCTGGGCTCCCCTTCCTTTCGTCAACAGCAAGGTCAAGTCCAGTGGCCCCTAAGGATTTTTGGAGCTGGTCCTGTCAGATTTGGCCGGTGGTAGTAGTTCCTATTTTCCCAATTTATATAAATTGGGTTGCGGTTGTAGGGGTTTAGGTAGGGGGTTGCTCTCCAAGAGTAAGTGCCGGGGCACACCGATTGGTTGCTCAAAGGAGGCCCTCCATTGGGCACCCAGCCTGTGCAGCCCTGTGGGTCACCCTGCCAGGGCACAGCTGCTCTGCGACCGGACCGAGGAGTGGCGGTTCAGAAAGTGGTGTGGGTCGTGCCCAGGCCCCGAGACCTGTCTGCTTCCAGGTAACTGGTCCCCTCCCTCCCTGTGCTCCAGCTCAGCAGGCCGGACAGATAGAGGGACGGCTGCGTGGACCACTGCCGGCTTCTGAACAGACCACGCACCAGAAGAGCAGCCTGGGCAGGGTCACGGATTCTGGCTAAGCTGGAGCACAGGCTGCTGCCAGCGCACCTCCCCAGGCTGCGTGCACGCTGCGAGCCGCCCTCCTGGCTCCCCGCCCTCTGCAGGAAGCTTGTCCGGGCTGTGGCCCTGGTGTGCAGACCGCCGTCCACGCAGTGGGTCCTGGGCTCCACCAAGGGCAGGCTTGGCTCTGCGGTCGGACCATCTCAGGTCAGGCCGAGTGGGCTGGGTCCCAGGAGGTGCACTGGGCTCTGGAAGGCCCGTTTCCTTGGCAGGGTTGTTTCTGGTTAGTTTGTCCTTTACACGCAGCACTGAAACAAGCGTTACTGTGGAAGTTGGGCGTCCTCTCAAAGGGGATGCGGGTGCTGACAACTGTGGAAAGGGGACTTCAGGGGTGTGGGGACAGGTGTCCCTGACTCGCCCCTCACAGAACGTCCCCATGTCCTGTGTACCCTGACATTTTCCCTTCATTTGTCCCCCCCACACACCCGTTCCACTGGGCCTGCCGGACCCTCCCCACCAGGCCTGCCAGGAGCACAGCTTGGAGGGACCCCCAGAGCATGGGTGGCACCCCTCTCCGTGGGTGGCCTCGGGCTGCTGGGGCCTGGCTAGCACACTGCACCCTCTGCGGGGGTGTCCCCCCAGCCACCCCATGCCTGTGCTCCCGCCTTCTGAGGCCAAGACCTTGGTTGGGGGCTCTCTGGGTTTCACTGGCAGGGCCTCAGACAGCTCTGGTGGTCTTGCTCCTCAGAAAGGGGAGACACGAGTGCTGACATGGAGTGAGCTCAGCAGTGCGAAGGGCCGGCCGGGCCGGCCGAGAGGTGTGTCAGGTGTCTGCCGTGAAACGAGACACACTTTTCACTTTCACCAATAGCTTTATTGAATCGGATGTGTTGAGTCCGTTGGCTGTCTCCCACTACTGGCTTCTCGTGGGCGGAGGCCAGGGGTGCTGCAAAGCACCTCCCGCGGCACGGGACGGCCCCAGCACAAGCACGGAACTGTGCGACACAATGTCAGCAGCACCAAGAAACTTCGAAACCAGTTTCGCCACGTTCGACCAGTCACAGCACCTTCTCCCTACAAACCTTGTTTCAGTTGTATTTTTACCTTTCTTGAAATAATAAAGCACGATATGCCCAAAATGCCACGTATTGTCTTCTGTCTTCATATTAAAACAGCTGCACAAAACTCAACCCACTTTGGTGAGCTGTTTTTTAACGCATGCTGACATGACAGCACCACGACGCACTCTAAGAGAATGGGTCGCGACACCCAAGCACTGCCGGGGTCACGCACGGGAAACACTGCATGGACTCTGGCCAGCCCAGTGCTTGCACCGAGGGCACCCTGCTGGGTGTGACACACACTTTCTCACACACACATTCTTCCCGAGACGCTCACAGGGTGATGCTTCTGTGGTGCTTCGTGGCACACGCCAGAAACGCAGAAGCAGCCTGACCTGCAGTATTTTCCTTATGTGCTTATGACCCACACCAGGTGGGAGACCCAGGTGCCATGGCCACAACGGGGGGTGGGGTGGTTCGGGGCTGTGGATGGCCCAGCAGGCGGCTGAGCCAGGACCAAGACGGCAGACAAAGCACATGGGCTGTGCCTGGTGGGCAGACAGCACACCCTGGCCAGCGCTCCCGTCGGCGAGTAAGTTCCAGCAGGTTCTTTCCCCTTGGCAGTGCAGCCCCTGCCGGCCCCCTGGCCCTGGGCCAGCAAGCGGCCCTGCCTCCCGGCTCACAAGGGAAAGCACTTGCTGGGAGGCAGTCAGGTGGGCTTCCAGCGTGCCAACAGCATGACCCCTTCCCGGTCCTGGAAGCAGGTCAGGGACAGAACTTAGGGAGTGAGGAGAAAGGGACCCCGAGGACATCTCTGGAAGCAGCACCGGTTTGGACGGGGGCACAGGATGGCCGGCCTCAGTCGGGGTCTGAGTCGGGGTCCGAGGAGAGCTGGCCCTCCATGCTCTCGCACATGGCGTCCTGCAGGGAGGTGAGGTGGCCCCGGGGACTCACCCCCAGGGGCTGGATGACTCTGTGCCTGCGAGCAGAGGGGCGGCGGGGTGGGCGTCCTGCTCCCCACCGCCCCTTCAGCTCCCCAGGCTGCTCCCGCTCTGGGTACCAGCCAAGTCGAACCCTAAGTGCTATGGTGCCCGGGGCTCCGACGCCTCAGGCGGCTGCTCAGTTCTCCTGGGGCTCTGTTCCCGAAGGACATGACGCTGGTCTCCAGCCAGCTCTAGCCTGGGGGGTTCCTTCCAGAGCAGGTGAGCCACTGGACTTCTGGAACCCCTGGCCTCGCCTGACCCCACCTCCCAGGTCTCACAGCCAGGGCAGCCCGAGTACCTGGAGAGCCTGTCAAACATGTTCACCAGCTTCATGGCCTCGTGCTCCTTCTGCTCCTCCGTCATCCCCTCCATGGGGTTGGGCAGCTTCTCTTCCACCCTCCCAGTCACCGGGTTTATGCTGCTTCCCGAGGGGAGGCACGGGGAAGGCGTTAGTGAGTCTGGGCTGGGGGGCAGGGCAGGCAAGGTGACTTCGGGAAGAGACCCGCCACCTGCGGCAGGGGTCTCACCCCCCAGCCCGCCCGGCCCCTTCAGGCCTGGCCCCTTCAGCCTGTTCTTGGCGGGACCTCCCGCCGTCGGGACCGCATCCCGCAGGGCAGTGTCAGGCTCCGAGAGGCCTCACCCATGGGTCCCGCTGCCCACCCGCTGCGGGCCCAGGTGGCCCAGGGAGCCCAAGGATGCGGGCGCGTACCTGGCCTTGGCCTCCTTGTACTCCTCAGTGTCTGTGTCTTCGTCCTCCGAGTACTGGCCCTCGGGCCGGCCCCCCGCCATGAGGCCCCGGGCGGCCAGGAGGCCAGCGGCGTTCCCGTAGCCCGTGTACTTGATGAAGCGGGGCACTGAGGGCGAGGCAGCGGTCAGTGCAAGCCGAGGCGGGGCTGGGCGCCGGCCGCCCCCACACTCACCGCTCTCAGAGCACAGGACGAACAGGAACTCCGCCGCCACCCTCTTCACGTCCGTGTCCAGATGCGTCATGAGGCGGACGAGCTTGTTGCGCAGCTGCTCCCCCACCTCGGGCCGGGTCTTCACATCCCTCAGCGGGGGCAGCACCTGCGGGCAGCCATCCGTCAGCCCGGGCCTGCAGCAGCTGGGGGGACCAGGCCCCCTACCCCCGGACTCGCTGCCACACCTGGGCCTTCAGGAATTTCCTGGCGGGGCGGTGCATGCGGGCACACTCGGTCAGCACGCTCAGCACCGGGGCCACGCTCTCCTTCAGCCTGTGCGTCTGCAGAGGAGCCGGTGTTGACGCGGGGGCGGCACTCGCCCTAACCGCGCAGTCCTGGCAGGCAGCCCAGAGAAGGGACCCCACCCGGGGCTGAGACCAGGCAGCGGGTGTCCGCCTTGCAAGGGGCCGGGGTGGGCCCTAGCTCCAGAGGCCTGCTGCGTGCCTGTGTCTCCACTGCTCTGAGTCTAATTCCCTCCCCCACCGACCAGGGCTCTGGGGAAGGGCAGCGTGTACAGTTGGGAGCCACTGGCATGCGAGTTGCCCTCAGAAAACAGTGGCCTAGAAAACAAGAACATAATCCCTACTCTGTGCGTTTCGCAGACGCACAGCAGGGAGCCCCTGCTCCTGCCCCTCGGATGCCGGTAATGGAAATGGCAGGACAGACGGTCATGGCTAGCGTGTGCAATGCCAGGCACGTGTGACCCAGCTCACGGGGAACCTCACTGTGGCTGCACAGGCCCAAATGTCTGCAAGCTCCCAGAGGGGCCCCTTGGAGCCGGCCAGTGTCCCCTGGTGCAGCCGCAGGCACCCAGGGCCTCCAGCTGGAGGACAGCTGATGCTGTCCCCCAAGGGTTGCCTGCGCACCACGACACTAAGTCTAGGGTCACCAGCAGGGACTGAGGGGCCTCTCAGGACCACTCAAGAGGGACCTACAAGCAGGTCTCAGAAACAAGGACTTTGCTAGACTCTGCAAACTCGATTTCAGAAGCGAAACCTTCAAGTGTGTGTGGGTGGGCCTGCCTGCTTCTCAGGGAGGGGTCTGCTTTCCTGCCTGCTGGACTGAAGAGCGGCTGGGAGAATTGCTGGGGCACACTGCTGTGGAGCAACCTTCCCTTACCCGGGGGGACTTGGCCAAAGGAGGGGCCACAGCTACTTGGGAAAGCCAGAGCTCCTGGGAAGCCCACAGCGGGCGTCCTGCCCACCTGGTGCAGACGCTTCTCCAAGAAGCTGAGGAGAGCGCTGACCGCATCCATGCTCACTCCCAGGAACTGCACGGAGCCCTTGTGTGGCTCCAGGCTCAGGAGCACGTCCAGACACTTGAGGGGCAAGTTCCCCAGGAGGTTCACCGTGTGGCTAGGGACAGATGAGGATGGGTGATTGGTAAGTCCGGTACCCTAGTGCAGCACAGTCCTTGGTGTATCCTGCTGGAGCTACACCACAGGATGTGAGCCAGCGTCTGCATCTGGAGCAGAGGGGGCACCACCCCAGGGGTGCACTCAGTGGGGGGGTCCCCAAGGAGGGCACTGTCTGTGGATGCCCCACTTGCTACCCTCTGTCTGGACCGACACATCACAGGCCATCTCTGGACACCCAGGACCTGCCCAAGCACAGGTCGTTGAGAATGGGGGCAAGTGCCCTGCAGACGCCACTCTGCCCACTGCCACTGCCCGAGGTCAGGGGCACACTCCCCTTCCCCTCTCATGGCTCTGGTCTAGAATGCAAAGCGAGTGCCAGGGCCCTTGGGGACTTGGAGAAACACTGACGTCTGGTCCCACCCAGGTGGATGAAGCCCCTCTAGGGTGGAGCCGGTTCCCTGTCTAGACAGGTGAGCGCACCCCCCTCCAGCATGATGGGCCCCATTTCACCCATGGAACTCCTCTGTGAGGTCTCCAGCAGCGGTGGCCATCACACAGTGCCGCAGGAGGGTCCCCAGGCGCCGGTAAAGGGCAGCGTCTTCCTGACCAAAGAGAAAGGGACTTCTGTGACAGAGCCACACTGGCCCCCTCTGCTGCCGGTGGAGGCTGCCTGACTACACCAGGGCCCTGTGTGCCGACGGCATCTGCTCCAGTGCATGCCGCACCCCATCGACAGTGGTGATGGGCCCCTTAACATCACACAGGGTTCTGGCCCCACTCTCAGCCTTGTGGTGGGAAGGCACCTGCAGCCTCTCCCTACACCGCCCACCCTCCCTTAGAAAGCTGCCCCTTTGCCTCCTCCCGACAGGCTGAGGTCTCCCCTGCCCTGTCTGCGTCTGACACCCAGACACTTTGCGGTCAGCAAGGCAAGTCCAGGAAATGCCCAGCCTGTTAAGCACAAGTAGCAGCAATGGGTTCAGGTCAGCCCTCACCTCGTCCACCTCCCTCCTGACGGAGTCGAAAGTGATGTTGAAGAGAACCTTGAGGATCTCCATGGCCCGCTCGGTCTCCTGGGACGGGAGGAGCTCCGGAGGGCTCTGTCCTGGGGCCATTCCCAGCGTCTGCTGCAGCGCACCAGTCAGCAGGTGCACGCCCTGCAGCTCCTGGAACAGCTGCTGGCGCACGTCTGTGCGAAGCGCAGTAAGCAAGAACAGCAGGCGCAAGTCAAAGAGCTGGACTTCGTGCGGGAAGCTGCCCTGGTGGTGCAACCCCACACGCTCCGTCAGCCTCACCACCAGGCGGGCCTCCGCTGCCAGCACCTGTGCCCTGGGGCTGCTGAGCACGACATTGCATAGGCACTTGAGGGACTCGAGTACCACGTCCATGTCCAGGGGCTCAGGGCCCGACACCCTGGCAGCTGAGATGCCAGCATAGCAGGCAAGGGCCTGCAGGCTCTGGTGGCTGGTGAAGGGGTCCAGGCAGGCACGGTCCCTGGACAGGATGCGGATGCTCTGCAGCCAGGTGACTCGGCGGGAGGGCGGCAAACCCTGCTCCAGGAAGGAAACCAGCAGCTCCGCCAGTCTCTGTGGGTAGAGAAGGGCGGCTCTACCAGGCTCCTCTATCAGGAGCCACCAGTCCCTGACCCTTGGCCCCTCGATCGCACCCACCTTTCTGTCCTCCTGTTGGGCAGCATCAAACGTGAAGCTCTGGGAGTTCTGTGGAGAGATCCAGAGGCTCAGAGAGCACAGGCCGCAGGCACCGCTCTGAACAGGCAGAGCCCCACCCTACACACCTGCCTCCAGGTACGCACCCGATTTGCTCCCCAGCAACTCCTCGCAGCCTCGGTGCCGCGCCCTGCCGCGCGTCCTCCCTGCGTCCCACTCCCGCACCTCCACGGGCACACGCGTGCCCCACCCTGCTCCCTCCGCCTAGAGCGTCCCATCTCCACGGTCCCACTCACCTCCCGGTTGTACGCGCGCAGAGTCTCCACGATCACGTCCTCCTCCCCCGTCTCCACGGCATCCGCAACCGCTCGGGGCTCCATGGCGCCCCCGGAACCCGGCGCCGAGAGGGCGGGAGGGGCTTCGCGGCTCGGTTCCGGGCCGGAGTCCACCCGCCCCGCCCTGGCTCTGCGCGAGGGAGAGGCCGGGACCGGCGTGCGCGGCGCCGCGGGGCGGGGCCTGGCCGAGAGCCGTGGAGGCAGAGCAGGGCGCGCGCGCGCCTTCAGGTGGCTGTCTCAGCCCGGGGATTCCAGCCCGGGGATTCCAGCCCGGGGATTCGAGACCGGCCTCGGGGCGGGCCCGAGTCGCCCTTGAACTGAATAGTGTTCCCTTCAGCGCTTCTTGGGCCGGACCCGGAGGTGGGGAATGAGGTTTTGAGAGGGGATCCCGACTCGGCTTCATGGTGGGCTGCAAAGGGATCCGCCAAGGGCGGTTTCGCCGACACCAAACGATAAGAAATGAGCCAGGAAAAGGATGTGGGGGAAAGTCACCGAAGGCAGAAGGAACAGTCCGTGGAAAGGCGGGATTGGTCTAGTGGAAGAAAAGGGAGTGTGGGGCGAGGAGATCAGGACAGAGGCAGAGCCTGGTAACGTGCGAAACGCTCTAGCTGTGCACCCCGGGTGCACCGGCCCACCCAGTTTACTCTTTTGAAAGACGGCGCCGATAAAGATTCCCATTTCGATGGGAGGTTGGGAGGAGTCATGACTCTCAGCGATGCTCCACTGCGGCGGGAGGCGGGGTAACTTATGCAACAAGCGTTTGTCGAGCGCCTGTGTAGTGCAAAGACCAGAAGCGCCAACTCCGAACGGCCCCGCGCCTCCACTCCCATCAGGGCGCTTCGCGCCTGCGCGCGTCTGTGGCCGCGCCTATCTCCACTCTGTCCGGCCGGGGAAGGGCCCGACGCAGCCAGCGCCAGTCAGCCCGGTCCCTGACGCGGACACCAGTGACCCCCGAGCGCCGGGAGCGCATAGGCAGTCCCTGCCTAAGGGGTCCTTTCGGTGCCCGCCCCGCACCCCAGCCCGACCACAGCCGGAAGTCGACGGCCCGAGGCGGAAGGGGCGTCGCCGGAAGCCCGTTCGCGGGACGGTGCCACGTCGCGGGAGGTCGCGGTGGATCCGGGGCCGGGGGGAGACGGGGCCAGCACGATGGCAGATTGGGCTCGGGGTGAGCGCAGGAGAGCGGGGCCGGCCCACACCCATGCCGCTGTCCGCAGGAGCCCGCCCCTGGGTGGTCCCGTCGGGAACCCCTGGGTGGTGGGCGGGGGCCGGACTGCCGCAGGGTCCCGACGCCCCGAGGCCGCCTCCACCCACTGCGAGGCCGCCCTTCCCTGGGCCCCGTCCGCACGTCCCCGAGGTGGCGTAGTGGGAGGGCCTCCGCAGTGCTCGTAGAAGAGGGGCCCTGGGATCCCCACTTTCCTGTGGAGCCCCTGTTCTCACCCGCGGAGTGGGGCGCCGATGCCGGTCTCGCTGAGCTATCCTCAGCGTCAGGAGTTGGTGAACGTGAAGGGCCCGCGGGGACTGTAGTCTTCAGTGACGCCCCCGGAATCGGGTCTCACTGAGGCATCTGGTTCTCTGCCACTGGGGGGCCCTAGTTTCCACACACCTGGTGTGGCAGGGATTCCGAGTGACCTGCCTCAGCCGTGTCTCGCATTCCAGCCAGCTGGGCCTGGGGCGGGTGGGGCGTAAGCCCCCTTCTGTTGTTGGGGAGTGAGGTTTCCTCCCAGGTTACTTGTCACTGCTTCGGACCGAGTGTGCAGGTGGTCACTGCCTGCTGTCCTCTGGGTGCCCTTCCTAAGTCTGCCCTAGTCCACACCAGCCTGTTCTGTTCACCCCTGAGAACCCGTCGCCCGCAAGCACAACGGTGTGTGGAGGGATGACGCGGAGCTGTCACAGAGCACCTGCAAGTGCCAGTGGGACTGAACTGTGGGGGCTGTACCCGTGGGGTTCCTGCCTGTCCCAACCTGGGCATAGGCACACGCAGCCTGCTCACATGTGTGAAGTCTGCACCGGGCCGTGGGTCCCCCAGACGTCAGGCCTGGCCAGATGGGACTGTAGTCAGAGCCCTGAGGCCACCAAGGGCTGCCGGGCATGGGTCGAGGGCTCATGGGCAGACATGCCCCTCAGCCTCTCTCCCCCTGTAGCTCAGAGCTCCGGTGCCGTGGAGGAGATTCTGGACCGGGAGAACCTGCGCATGGCCGACAGCCTGGCCTCCAAGGTCACCAGGCTCAAATCGGTCAGTAGTGGCCCACTGTTGCCTCCAGCAGGCGCCCTGCAGTGGGACTGGGGGGTAGAGGCCTGGAAGGGTTTCCTGTACTTTCCACCCGTGTATGGCCCGGGTGGCACTGGGCCTGACCCCTGGTGGCAGTGTAACCGACAGAGCTGTTGGCAGGGTCTGCTGTTCTTGGGGGGTCAGGTGCCCTTGAGTGTGTGGCCCTGGCCCGACCCTGTCTCCTCTATGCCCTGAGCAGCTGGCCCTGGACATCGACAGGGATGCGGAGGACCAGAACCGGTACCTGGACGGCATGGTAAGGTCTGCAGCCGGCACGGGCCTCCATCAGCTCTGCCCGGCCTCAGTGTGGGTGTGGAGGTGCCACCCTGGATGACCGAGCTTGGTTCCTCCCCCAGGACTCGGACTTCGCCAGTGTGACAGGCCTGCTCACAGGAAGTGTGAAGCGCTTTTCCACGATGGCACGGTCCGGGCGAGACAACCGGAAGCTGCTGTGCGGTGTGGCCCTGGGCCTGATCGTGGCCTTCTTCATCCTCTCCTACTTCCTGTCGAGGGCAAGGACGTGAGCTGGGGGAGCTGGCTTCTGTGGGTGCCCGGGGCAACCAGAGCCTTCCCCCGCCTGGTGTCCAGGGCTCCAGTGGACCTCCTACAAAATACTCCCTTGGAATGGTGGCTGTGGTCTAGGAATCTTCCTGGGTGGCATGAGGCCCTGCTGTGAGGCCCTGCGGAGTCGGAGCCCTGTGGGCGGGCGCCCTGTGTGCTGGGGCCCATGTCCGAGCGAAGCGGCTGGGAGTCCTGGACGTGGCCACTTATTTGCAGTCCTTCCCCAGTCCTGCGGCCTCTGACACCTCAGGGTTCCTGTGCCCCACGCCCATTGGGGTGAGGCCGCTGCCCATCGCTGGGTTCCTGAAGCTGGCAGGAGCAGGGGCGGGGCCAGGAACCTGCGGTCAGCTCCTCTTCACCACCTGAGTCTTGGCCCAGGGCGGCAGTTACTCTGGGCCGGGTGTGTGTGGGCGGACCCACGCTGAGGGCCCCTCACTCAGCCGCCTGCCTTCCCAGCCCACATCTGAAGCCAGACCGTGTGCAAGGGTGTGGATGGAGTCGTGGACTGGCTCAGGCTGGAGGCCCTGGGCCCCGTCTTTTTGGATCCTGCGGCCTTATATCCCAGGGCGGGGACCCACACCTTCTCAGGATGAGGATCTTCCCAAAGATGTGTCCCCAAGGCCAGGTCGCCGGAAACGAGGCTCTGGGGGCTCAGAGTCAGGCTGAGTGTCGGTGTCACGGGGGCTTGTGGGTCTTGAGAGGACCCCCTTTGTAGGACCCACGGGTCACTTCTTGAGGGTCACCGGGCTGTTTCTTCTGGACCAAGCCAGGCTGTGCCTCCCTCGGGAAGCCTCCCCTTGCTGTGAGGGTGCCCTGGGCCAGCCCCTCACCCCACCTTTCGCAGACTCTTCTCCCTGGCCACCTGTCCTTGGGCCCTGGCTGCCCTCTTGGCCAGCCACATGTACCACAAACCAGACCCCAGGCCCAGCCAGGCCAGCGGCTTCCCCCCACAGTGAGGCCCCAGCGCCCTTGTTTTCACATGGAGACTGGTGATAGGTTCGGTGTCCTTCCCTGTCCTCATGCCCACCCTCTGCCTTCCTGGTCACTCCCCCTCACTGTCTTGGGATGGGTGGCCCCCTGCCCGCCCTCCTGTGTGGTCACATCCATGGGCCTGTGGGCTCCTGCCTTCCCGCCACTCCTCCCAGCAGGCCTGGCATGGTTACCACAGTGTCCTCCCTTCTGCGCTCATGGATGGGCCCCTCCGGCTCGGGAGGAGGACCCCACCTTCCCACAACCGAGGGCTCTGCCTTGTCAGTCCCACCATCCAGCACATGCTCACTTGCCACTGAGGCTGCCGGCCTGCCTCTGTCTCAGTCTGCTTCCCCTTGATGGTTCCGCCCCGGTGCCCTGCCCTGCATGCTGGGGACCCTGTGCACCTTAGCTTTGGCTCAGCCCCCCGCCCATCTCGAGTGAACGGGGCCTTGTCCACAGTTTACCAAGCGGCACAGCGGCCACCTGCACGTTTCCTCACTGCAGTCTGCTCCCTGCAGACACCTGATCTTGAGCGCCTGCCCCCGACCCCTTCCTGGGCCTGTGGTGCCCCCTCACACCCTGAGAACAAGGCTTGGCCTGGCACCGGCTCACCACTGAGGGTGGCTGTGCCCACTGGTCGCCGGTGCAGACCTGGAGTGCAGGTTCTGTGCTTGCTGTGTCCTTGGGTTGCTGCTCGTGCCTTGCAGCTTCGGTTCACTTGGGAGCCTGGGGGTTAGCTCCTCTCTGTCTTGCTTCTTGTTTCTCATTCTCATTGTGTTGGGGGGTTGGCAGCTCAGTCAGAGTGGGGTGTCCTGTGGGCCGTGCCCTCCTCTTGCTTAGCCCTGTGCACACAGTGCTTGGTCCTGGAGGCAGGAGGGGTTTGTTGACATTGATCCCCAAGACCAGTCTGTGTCACATGGGAACAGATGGACAGGCCCTGTCCCATAATTCGATGACAAAACATTGAACCATAAAAATTTGGAATAAACAGCCCTGGCTAGTGTGGCTCAGTGGGTTGAGCACTGGCTTACAAACCAAAGGGTCGCCGGTTCAATTCCCAGTCAGGGCACATGCCTGGGCTGCAGGCCAGGTCCCCAGTAGGGGGCGTGTGAGAGGCAACCACACACTGATGTTTCTCTTCCTCCCTTCCCCTCTCTGCAAGTAATAAATAAGATCTCTTTAAAAGAAATTGGAATAAACAGCTTCCTCATTTCCTTGGGGGCCAGAGAGGGTTTTGCATAGCGCTGACCCTAGTCCATAGACACCAGAGGTGCCGACGGGTCTCGGCCTCTCCTGGGTCCCTGCACCTCCTGGCTCATGCTCCCAGGTGGCCTTCCCCGCCACGTTTCTGTAGCTCAGCCGGGGCAGGTTGGGGGCCGGCCGCCCCTTCCAGATTCCACGAAGGGCGAGCTGTGGGTCACCCTGAGTGCTCTGTATGGCGGCACCCGCCAGCACCTCCCCTGCCTGTGTCCTGCACTTCCTGCCTCATCTGTGATGTGTCACTGATCACCTCGAAACCCAGTCACTTGAATGGCAGTAGTGACTCCTGTCTCACTGTCACTGTGGTTGGGACTTGAGACGGGCTGGGTGCCGGCACCTGATGCCTCGCTCACTTGGCAGCAGGTGAGGGCCCGGGGCGAGCCAAGGGCCGGGGTGCTGCCCACAGCCTCACAAATGCTGCTGTTGCAGAAGGTGAGCGAGGTTTGGGGGGGGGCGTCCAGGTGGAAGCTGCCCGCTCTGTGTGCTGTGTGGCATGGCGCCAGGGGACACCTACTGTCACTTTGTTGAGGTCACAGGCTCCAGTCCAGATTGGAGGGGAGGGGCACAGACCCTTCTGGAGACTCCGTCACAGAGGGAGAAGAGCACATGGGCGGGGACAACCCAGTGTGGCCGTCAGAAGTCTCTAAACTCACAGGGCGAGGCCCAAGGCAAAATCGGGAGGGCAGGCTGGGCGTCCTCGCTCCCAAGCCCTCCTGGAAGACTTGACCCTCCCCCCAAGACAAACCCATTGCTAAAGGAATTGTGATTTATTAAATATATGGGCACAGCAGGAAAGAAAATAGCAAACAGAAAAGTAGCATAGAAAAAATGTCACAAGTCTCCAGACAAGTGTGCTGGACCCTGCAGGGCCAGGAGGCCGCCGCTCAGCGGGGCACTGTCTCGCGCCCACAGCCCAGGCCCGCAGCTGGGACGCGGTGTGCAGGGCTATGGGGCGGAGCTAGTCCGTTTGCACGAGCAGGGGCGTCATGTAGTCGGAATGTTTGATGCCGAAGGTGATGATGGGAGCGCAGGGCTTGGTCATGGTCACCTGGGAGAAAAGAGGCTGTTAGAGGGGCTGGCCCTCCGCCTGCACCCCACAGGCTCTGCTCTGTCAGGCTGGGCCTGCTGATGGCCTTCCTGTCCCCAAGAGGACCAGGGTGAAGGTAGCACCTCCAAGGTTGAGCACAGGACCTGCTGTGTGGCAGGTGCTCAGTAGCATTAATGGTCTGGGGACAAGGAGCCTGCTTTCTAGGGGAGGGACCAGGTGCCAGAAATGCACCGGCAGGCCCGCCAACCCCACCCTGTCGGGGCCAGGTCATGCCTGGCCCCCCCCATCCTCTCACATTAACCCCCCCCCCCCCGCTGCCTTCCAGACCTTCTCAGGGCTGTGGGCCCCTGGCCCTGGCTTGAGGGTCTTGTCCCCGGGGGGCTCCACTCGGGCAGCGATGGTGTACTGCGGAGCCTTCAGCTTGGTCACCTGCACGTCGGTCTGGTGGTAGGCTGCGGGGCCTGGGGTCTAGGGGGCCAGAGGGGCTCAGACAGTCTCTGCCTGCCTGGGCTTGTGACCCCAGAGGGCAGCAGGCCCAGTGCCGGATGTCAGGTCTCAGGCCCCAGGTCTCTGTGCGTCTGTGCCAGGAGCTCCCCTGACTCCAAACAGCGCTCCCCATAGGGTGAAGCCCCGGTGCTGTGGGGCCCTGTCTGTGCGGGATGTCATCCTTGACGTCACCCTCACTGGGGCAGAGATACCCAGCATGTGGCAGCCCAGGCTCACCCTGCTGCGTGCATGAGAGGCCCCTTTTCTGGGCCAGGATGCTGTCCTGTGAGGCCAGACTGGATAGGAGGGGACACCAGTGCAACTGGGGCGTCTGCACTGGCTGCCACACCCAGTCCCCAGCTCCCCTCATCCCGCACCACTGACTACCCTTGCCCGAACGCGGGGCTCTGTGGACCCCTTCCCTGTTCAACTCTCCCCAGCACTCAAATGTGACCGGCACGGGGCAGGCCCCCAGCAGATGAAGGCCTTCGGGGGGGCAGGTCGGGCTGGTGAGTGCTGGGTCCTGGGGAAGGGGCTATGAGGGCTGGTCTCAGGTACGTTCCACCCCCCACCCCCCCACCGTGTGCCTTGCCTTGTGCAGATCGTCGCTGAAGCTGCCCAGCTTGCTGCGGCCCTTGATGGAGAAGGAGGGCTGGGAGGCCTTGCCCACGGAATGCGGCCCCATCACGGCGGGCAGCATGTATGCGGCGGGGCCTGTGGGGGGCGCTAGCACTGAGTCTCTCCTGCCCAGTGCAGACCCCCACCCAGTCTGAGGGGCTGTCAGGGCTGCCACAGACCTGGGGTGCTGTCCACGCGAAAGGTCCTGGTCCGGGCGGAAATGGAGTGGCTGGGTGCTGAGTCAAACACGTGCTTGGTAGATCTCTCCGGAAAGTAGTCGCCTGCAGGAGGGAAGCAGCAGAGGGGTGCTGGCAGGGCGGGGGCCGTCCCGCACTCACCTGGTTGGCACAGGGGCCTCAAGGACACCCCTCAACATTGTGGGCACCAGGCCTCTGGGCCCCTGCTCGGGTGGTGAGGGTGGTGACAGTGAGGGGTTGAGGGTGTCGGGAGGGGAGGCGCTTTAAGGTGGGGGCAGGGTCCCAGGACGGTGGGTCAGAGTCTCTCCCGTGTCTCAGAGGCTCCTCTGTGGGGCCTGGCGGTCACTCCCCTGCAGGAGGGTGGCGCCTGTACTCCCTTGCACCCTGGCTCAGTGGTGCGGTGGCCGAGGCCTGGTGGGCTGGGCGGAGGCAGGGCCACTGTCACGCACCGGGGCCAGGGGTCATCATGGTCTTGGTGTGGTAGCGCCCCAGGATGGAGAAGGCGGGGCCGTGGTCCTTGCCGGTCCTCAGTATCTTGGGGTTCACGCTGTAGCGGGGCCCTGGGGAGCAGTTCTCCGCCAGGAGCATGGGGGCCCCGCGGAAGCTGTAGGCGGGTGCACGCAGCTTGGTGGGCGTGTGCTTCACAAAGCCTGCAGGGTGGGGGCTCTCAGTGGTCTGGAGCCAGAGCCCAGCCTTTTCCCCAGCCTGTTGAACCCAGAGGGGTTGACGCTCTATGGCCCGATGCGCCCCAGGCCTGCCCACCCCAGGCTCACCCCAGGCCTGTCCCCTGTCCCCAGGGAGACCGGACCCCCAGGCACCTACCTGTAGTGGGTGGAATCAGGTACTTGGGCCCGGGGCTGCTGTAGAGGGCCATGATGGGCCCCCGAGGGCGATGGGGCCTCCAGCTTCCCACCCATACTTCCTCCACCATGGCGGCTCTGTGTGTGGACAGGAGGGTGAGCAAAGGCTGGAGGGCCCACCCCCCCGCCCCCGCCTGTATCCCCACCCACTCCTCAGCGGGGTCGCAAGCTGGCCCAGACCTAAGGCCTTTGGAAGCTTCTGTTTGGAGTCGTGGGTTTGCTCTGCCCTCACCAGCACCCAAGGCAGTGGCCTCAGACGGCTGGGCACAAGCCCAGACCAGCTGTCTCTCTGGGGCCTCATGACTGCCTCTAACTGGCCCTGGGGATCTGGGTAGCACTCAGAGGCTGCTGGGCATGGCTGGGCAGGAACAGTGGGCAGCTGGGCTGAGGCTGTGCTCTGCGGTGGGGCGGGGTCCCTCTGGAGGGGCCCTTGCCTTTTGGGTCCGGGTGCAGCACTCAGAGCAGCCTCTGGACCGGGCCTCCTCAGAGGTGGTCCCGTTGCATTGTCCTTGGTGCAGGAGTTCCCCAGAAAGCAGCGTGCATGGAGGGCCTCTGCCCCTCTCCTCTCCCGCGGGGGGCTAGGGGCGTTGGGGCAGGTCCCCGCCCCTGAGCTCTGGAATGTGGCTCTGGGAGGGTGGGTTCTAGATTCCTGTCTGTGTGAGGGAGACAATGGCCTCTACTGGATGGAGTGATCCCCCCACCCCGAACCTTGCCAGGTGTAGCTCTGGTCCCGGGACTTCACTCTGCTCGTCACCCAAAAAGGGGTGGCAAGTTTATGGGGACCCAGAGCCAGGTGGCCCAGGGGCAAAGGTTGTGAGGACCAGAGTTGGGCCTGCTGAACTCTGTCCTCAGAGACCACTGAGCAGGGGAAAACAGAGGCAGGAAGGAGTCCTGGGGTCCCGGGCCAGGGCTGGAGGGGAGCTGGTGGCCCCTGTCTGGACCCTGTTCTGTGACTTGCCACTCTGGCCAGCCGGCCCCTCAGGCTCAGGATCCTCACAGGCTGGCACAGGCCTTCTTGCCTTTGCTGGGCCCCTCTTGGGGCTCTGGCTTGGGGTTCTTCCGGGCTCTTTCCCTGGGTGACTTTGTAGGGAGATGGCTCTTGCCCCTGGACCATGCCACGTGGGGACTGTGGCAGCTTACTGGCTCAGAACAAGTGCCCCTCCCAGCCGGGCCTCTTCCTTGGTCTGAGCTCTCTGCCTGGCCTGCTCTGAGCCTGTTTCCCGCTCCGCCGTGGACCCTCTCCTGTCCAGACATGTCTCTGCCTGTCACCCTCCTCTGTCCTGCAGCCTCCATGGCCCTCGGATGGTTTTGCATTGCTGGCCGCCCTCTGTGTGAGGCGCTTACACATGTGTGCCTCATGCATGTGCACTGCGTGTGCACTGCGTGTGCGTGTGGTTGTGTCCCTGAGTGTGGGAAGAGACGGAGCCAGAGCCTGAGCTGCAGGAGGTTTATTGATCGAGTAGTTGAGGAGGAAGTCACGCATGGCGAAGGGGACGTGGGCGTGTGGCCACGGCTGCGTATGGCCACATCTGGGTCCACTAGGCGCCGTCCTCACTGCCCAGCACTTGCACCTGGAAGGCAGACACGGGTAGGGTCCCTCCTGGTGAGCAGTCACCACAGAGCCGCAGCCCCATCAGGAGCATAGGTGCGGGCCACCCTCCGGGGGACGGCAGGCCCCTACCACCGGAGAGCAGTGTGCAGGGGCAGAGGGCTTCCCTGTGGGCAGTGATGCCTACAGTGTCACCCCTTTCGGCGAAGTGGTGTGGGGTGTCTGGGGCGGAGGGCCTGGGGAGCAGGGCTGTGGAAAGTGGGGTGCCCCCGGCACAGTACCAGCAGCTTGACCATCGCCTCCTTGTGCATGGACTGCAGGCCGTCTATGCAGGACTTGAGCTCGGCCAGCGCGGCCTTGGCGTTGGCGCTGACGTCGTACTTGCCCAGGGGCCCCTCGTAGAGCTCCTCGGGGGACCCCACCAGCAGTGTTTGCAGGAATTCCATGAAAAACTCACTGTTGTCTTCCCCCGTGGCCCGCCCTGCGTGGGGGGTGGGACGATGCCAGGACAGGAGGAATCTAGCCCTGGCCCCTAGCTGCCCCAGGCTTCCAACCTCCGTGGTCTCCAGACCCCCCATCGAGGCCTGCCTCACCTGCACCAGGTGTCCCCTACATTTACTTACCTAGCCTCACCTGCCCCTGATCTTTCTCCACAGCACCCCCAAACCTACATGCCTGTAGACCCCACCTGTGACCCTAACCTCAGCTTTCTGTGTTCACTCCCTGCTTCCTGGGCTTCAGGGAAAGGAGAGCCAAGCTCCTGGTGTGGGGATTCCCCCTCTGTGTGAGGCTGGCCTGGGGCTTGGAGAGCGGGGACTGGAGTCGGCAGGGGCTGGGGTTGTTGCCCACCTCTGTCTTCTGGGATGGAGGAGGGCTGGGGTGCCTGGGAAGGTGGGCATGCTGCACTGTGAGGAGCCAGTGCCTGAATTTCTAGCTCGCTAGGTCCCTACCCACCCCCGCAGCACAGTGTGCTGGAGGCACCTGTCCAAGCAGACTCACCGCACATGCAGAGCAGGAGGGCTGCCACCAGCAGGAGGGTGCTGCTCCCCTTCATGGCAGACAGCAGAGGTTCCTTGGGAGCAGCCTTGGCCGGCTTTATGTCTCAGGGGTGGCCCCAGGCCAGGGGTGGGTGGGGGTGAGGGCGGGCCGACCTGCCCATCAGGACCTGCCAGGGGGAGGTGGGATGGTGGGGGTGTGTCCTCACCTTGCCCTCCAGGGGGCATTGCACAGACACAAGCTTAGGTGCTGGTGAGGGTGGGCAGCAAATGGTTTTGGGGGAGTGGGCACAGGTGAGGGGCGCCGTGACCTGGTCAGGGAGGCAGGACGGTGGTGCCAGGGGTCTCTGCTTGTGGGTCAGAGTAGCTGGGTCTGGGCTGGTTCTGAGTCTTTGTTTTGGGGTCAGTTCCCCTCCATTCAATGAGCCACACGGGTTGGCATCTGGCTTGCAGCCCAGGAACTCAGGCCAGCAGAGGTGGGGGGCCTTCTGGGGCCCATGCATCTGGCTGTGGGAGACGGGGTGGGGGGTGGGGGGGCGGTACACAGGAGGCCTGAGCAGGCAGCCGTATCCAGGGATGGAAGGCGGGCCTGGGAGGACAGGGCTGTCCCGGAGGCCTGTCGGCACCGCCATGTCCTTGCCAGAAGCAAGGAGGCAGAGCTTCCTTCTGTGGCCAGACCAGCCCAAGCTGGTCTCAGATACAGGGGGACAGTCACACCTATCTGATCCCCAACCAGGTGCGTCCGCCGGAGCAGCCATTCCTGGTTTCTGGAGTCCTGGCCTTGCCTCCTGTCCTGTGCTGCCACCTGGTGGCCAATGGTGTCTTACTGGATGGTCCTGCTCACTCCAGAGGACCTGGAGTCCAGCCCCTGCCCAGCCAGCCTCATTGGGCACTGACCTGCACATCCCCAGACCAACCCACAGATTGGCTTTGTCCATGCTGCTGACCGTGGTGGGCTTTGTCACCCTGCCCCTCATCCGCCTCCCTCTGGGCTTGACTGTGTCACGGACCCCAAGGGAGGGGTCTCTCTGAAGTACTGGGGTTTATCTCTGTTGCACTGTTCTCACTAGCGTAATCTCATGTGCAAATGTCCCAACTTCCAGCAAACGCAGCAGAAACACAGCCCCCGCCCAGTGATGTGGGGCCTCCCTGGGCCCCTCAGACCTCTCGTCTGGCCGCCCCAGCCTTCCGTCTTCAGCTCGGGCCTGGCTCCTGAGGGGGGACAGACACACACGCATCTCCCCACGCCCCGGGCCCGAGCTGCCTTCTGATGGAAAGTTACAGTTGAGACCTTCTGTCAGAAGATCGCACACGCTGCTGAGCCGTGCGCTGCGCGGTCACAAGCCCACGGACGCGCAGGTGGCACGGTGAAACCGGGGAGCTCCTCGCCCTGACTGCACAGGCCCCTCGGGTGAGCTTCTGCACATTTATTTCTCCTTGCAACCCCAGGGGCCCCAGGAGGACACATGTGTTGTCCTTGCACAGAAACGCAGAGGCCGTTAAATGGTGACGGTGCCAGACAAAGCAGCGAGCCAGACTGCCTGGCCTACATCGCTGAAGGGCTGGGACCAGAGCAGCTTCTCTCTCCTGGGAGTCCCTTCTGTGCAGACCCTGTGAGCGGCACCACCCACCCCCGACCACCGCCCCGGTCTGGAGATGCGTCTGAGCTTTGGGAGGCTGTGGCCTGCTGGCACACCGCACCGTGAAGAGGGGCTTCCCTCCCCAGTGACGAGGCTGGGGCCTGCCGTGGCCCTGCCCCGCCAAGCACACCTGGAAAGCACAGCACGTAGTCTGTCCTGCTTGCTTCCTTGTGCTGGTCTGCGTGACTCATCTTCCGTCAGACTGGAGCTTTCTGAGGGCAGAGGTCAGGCCCCCTGCTGAGTTCAGTGCCACTTGTGCGTGCGTGGCACAGTCGCCTCTCTGGCCAGACACACCGCCGGCACGCAGCGTGGGGTGCGGGAGGGCTCTCTGCAGAGAACAGAGGCCTCCCGACCCACGTCCGGAACATGGGCTGAAGCACTGCCCGCGGGGTTTGGCCCCTCACCTCCCAGCTGAGGGAGGGTGCGTGCACGCCCCCACTGCTCTGGCTTCCCCAGGACCCACCGTCTTCCATGGCAGTGGGGGCCAGGCCCTGTGTGGCATGTGGACAGTGACTCAAGTGCCCAGTGAGGTCCCTTTCGCTGTGAAAAGGCCGCCAAAGCCCCAGATGTTCCCTGCCCACCACAGGGGTGTGGGCTCTGCCGAGGGAAAGGCATTGTAAGGCAGGGTTGTTGTTGTTGTTGACCTCCAACCTAGACGGGGCTCATGAGAAGCATCTGCCCTGCTCAGTGAGGGAGAGGTGGACGAAAACCCTGACCCAGTGTGACCCCGAACCTGCCCTTTCCTCAGGCGGGGTGACTGTGAGTGGGGGGCTTGTGCCCTGACCAGCACCCCCACCTCTGAACACAATGTCCAGAAGGTACATCAGTGACTGGGAGCCAAAGCTCCCATCCACGGCCCTGAGGGAAATGTGTGTGTGTGTGTAGGAAGCAGGAGGCATTTTGCCTGGAAACTGGAGCTCATAGAGCCTCCCCACTAGCCACTGGCTGGTGTGAGGTCCTTCCATCAGTTTACTGGGTCTGGTATCAGCCGAGGGGCCACACCGAGGTCTGGTCTGCCCTCAGCAGGGGCAGGACAGGAAAACTGACCCTCGACCACGCAAGCACCCCGAGAAACAAAGTGTCCTGGCTTCTCCGTGCCACGCTGGGCTGTCCTGTCTTTCTACCACGAGGTTCCTCAAAAGAGGCCACCTGATGGCCACAGAAGGGGGTCCCACCTCATTCCCTGGCCACCTACCACCTGCCACGCTGGGTTCCACATGGCCTCTTCCCTCCCTGCCTCTGTGGAGGGCCTGTGATGTCCTGGGGTCTTCCCCTAAGAGCATGGCAGCCTTAGGGACACTGACCTCCAGGCTCCTGCAGGGGACTGAACTAGAAGAGCCTCATTCTGAATGACCATTCCAGTACCTCCATGAATCATCAAAAACACCAACATTTTGGCATCCAAGCTCAATGTCACAGACTGCCTTTGACACTTGAAAGTGGGACAGAAATTCTCAGGCAAGATACCCTGTTTCTGAGCTCAGGACACAGGGATGCAGTGTGGCGCCTGTGGTTGGCCAGGGCCTGCCTTCCACCCATTTCTCGGAGGAGGGTTCTGAGGCCTGAGCAGGTCAGAATCGCTGTGCTGCCTCCTCAAATCCTGGGCTCTCCGAAACCCTGGACTGAAGCCCACTCCACTGCCCTCCTGATGGGATACCAACAGCTCAGAAGCAAGGTCAGACCCTTACCTGGCCACACCTCAGCCCAGCATGATTCCCTAACCAGAGGCCCCTCTGGCCACCAAGCTGGTCCTCACACAGGTGTTCAGGGTTCACTCACTTCTGAAGTTCCAGCCCCCGATGGCCAGCAGTGTCTTCAGCTTGGGATTCCTGGACAAGAGAAGCAAAGGGCCAGAGCTGACCAGCCCACGCCCAGGGCTCCCCTTGCTGACTGGGGCAGCATGGGGCTGGTGGGCGCCCTGGCAGGGTTGGTGGGTGGGGTAGGGGGCATGTGAGCTCCTGTGGGCAGAGCCTTTGCTGGGGAAGCTCTAGGCTGGGAAAGAAGAGACACGTGCCTGCCTTTGAGGACCTGCTACCTGGCTGAGGAGACGTGCGCTAGGAATTCAGGAAGCAACACGTTTGAACAGAACCTCAGCAAGGGTTCATGAATGCGGTGTAAGACGACGAGCTGAGGATGGATGGATTCTAGGAGGAAGGGCGTTCACTCCCAGCAGAGGGAAGTCATTTCTTAGTCCAGATCCCGCTTAGACCTGAATTGGAGGTCCCCGAGGAGCCCCTTTCTACAGTCACCTCTTCCACAGACACTCAGGAAAGCCCAGAGAGGTGGTGTCACTTGTTGAAAGGCACACGGCGGGTCTGTAGCCTTACTTCAGTGCTGGGGAAGGTTCGGCTCAGACAGGGGATTTATTTCCTCACTGCTCTGGAGGCTGGAAGTCCAAGTTCAAGGTATCAGCCAGGTTGGGTCCTTCTGAGACTTCTGACCTTGGCCTGCAGATGTCCATCTCCTAGCCGTGTTTCCACATGACCTTCTTGCTGCCTCTGGCTGTGTCTTCATCTCCTTTTTTTGTAAGGAAGGGCCCACCTGTGCGACCTCAGTTTACCCTAATTATCTCTTTAAAAGTCTAGTCTTACAAAGCAGTCACCTTCTGAGTATGTGAGTGGGGGGCCATTCAGCCTGTGCGGAGAGAATCGTGCTTGGTTTTCACAAAGCTCACTGGCAGAGCTGAGGCCAGCTGCGAAGTTGGAAGGGAATCAGATTTCAAGAAGGTTGACTGAAGATGAAAGGAGAAACTTTGCAGGTAGAGGACAGGTGCCCTGGAAGGAATTAGGTAAATAACCACAGTGAAGCAAGCAAACAGACTTCTTCATTAAAGGCCACATAGAGGTGGCCTGTTAGATCCCAAAAGCTACTCGGGAGATAAGTGGGTGTGAAACAGTGGCGACCCCGGCCTCGGGGCTGTGGCTGGGAGTGGGGACAGGAGACGCAGGGGGAGGCCCAGAGGAGAGGCGCTGAGAGCGGGAAGCCCTGCCGAGGGAAGTGGAGAAGGGAGGCCGCGGCTGGCCGCTGAAGGGTCTCTATGTGAGGAGGGGAGGCCTGGCTGCATGTCCCACTGCTTCCTCAGCTTGCACTGCATCCTCTGAAGGTCAGGTTAGTCCTGGGTTAGGACAGAAAAAGCCACTTTCTTTTCTTTAATTTTTTTTTTTTTTTTTTTTTTTT
>PVIA01011009.1:0-47583 GCA_004024845.1 Tonatia bakeri | reverse complement strand
CAGGGAGGTGTTCCTTTCCATCCCCCTAGCCCAGAGCATGGCCATAGCTATTTAGCATATTCAGGCAACCAGCCCAAGGCTATAGGTATGTTAAATAACCATGCCATGGATTAGCTGCAAAGCTGCCCTGCACGTTCTTGCTCTGTGTGCCCCTTCCCCCAACTCACACCTGTGGTGGGGGGGAAGAGGTAAAAAAAAAACATCTTAGAATCTCTGGACACCTTGAGTTCTGGGCCCCATTTCAAATGTCCATTTGGGGTCCCCCCCTCTTGGCTGCACCCTGTAACAGTAGGTAATTAAAACATTCACTTCACTTATAAAACTATTCTATAAACTTTCATATTTCAAATGTAGTCTTGTGAGTGATTACCTAGGATATTAGAAAGTTTTATTCAAGGCAATGTCAGAGTAATAGCTCATATATTATATACAATGCTATGAGTATAGGAGGATTTGCATGCTACATATTTAAATATTCACCACTGTATGGATACCAAATTCTGAAGTTCAAAAGTTAAAGAAGAATAAATTCTAGGAAAGCTAAAGAAATATCAATAACTCTCTAAATATTTAAGAATCTTATTTCAGTCTGACAAAATATACTTGTAACCTAGGTTTTTGAAAACATCTAGTATGTTAGTTATTATAGGAGTAGAAGAGAAAGAGCAAGAGTTAAAAATAGATCTATCTAATAAAATATGTTTATCTTTTTGGGGTGGATATCTTTTATAAACTATTAGTTCTTTACCTTTCTCTCAATATCCAGGTCAAAGGAGGTCAAAGCTTGTTATTATTTTTCTAAAAATGAATGATTTAAATCAGTACAATTTCTATCAAAGAATATTTTAACATTGATGGAATCATAGTACCAAGAATAGATACTGTTGGAATGACAGCTGTAGCTGGCTTTGTAAAATGCCATCTGTTGTTGATTTTGCAAAGCAAAGTTCCATGCTTTCTTTTCTGTTATTACTGATACCTTTCAAACTTATCAGTACTTTATTTTTAAATTTCTAAATTCTTTAGCTTATACAAAAGTGACAATTCTATTACACTTGTCTATTCTCCACTACCCCTGAACATGATTCTTAATAATTAGTGTTAGAAAGTCCATTTAGCATAGCAATGTTGTAGGTATCTCAGGGAAGCTTCTTAGTCCATGTTCAAGGAACTTCAAATTGCAAGATTTCCAGAAGACAGATGGCTTAGCACTGTATCACACACACAAATGTGCAAAAATTAAAGCTACACAGAGCCACAGTTATAGAAAACAGAGCCTAAATACAGTTGGCCCCCTGCATCTGTGGGTTCTGTATCCACAGATTCAACTAACTGCAGATAGAAAAATTTGGAAAAAAAGTTATGTTGTTGCTGATGTCTACCATGTAGGTAGGCCTATGGTGGTTGCATCTGTACTGAATGAGTACAGACCTTTGCTCGGTCACTGTTCTCCAAACAATATAGTATAACAACTATTTATACAACATTTGCATTGTGTTAGGTATTACAAGTAATCTAGATATGATTTAAAGTACACAGGAAAACATGTACAGGTTGTATGTGAATACTATGCCATTTTACATAAGGTACCTGAGCACCTGTGGATTTGGATATCTGCAGGGGTTCTGTGACCAACCTCTGTGGATATCAAGGGATGCCTCTAAGTCCTTTTGGAATTTAAGAAGAAAAGAGGAAAACAAAAGTATTGAAGTAACATATAATTATTATTCATACCCAAAATCTACCCATAGGGTTTACTTGTGGAAGTTTGAACTAACTAGTTCATTGTTTTTTGTTTTTTTTTTCCTGAATGATCATCCTTGTTATGTCATGAAATGTTGTCTTTTCTATTTTGTCTTTTTTATTCATTGTGTGTTAGGCCATATAACATACTTCATATATTTTTCTTATTTCTATTTTTTAATGTAAAGGATTCTACAGTAGTTAATATTGTAGAAGATGTATCTCATGCAAAAGATGAAAATAAAAGTAATGGTACTGTTTATAAGGAAGATTGTGAGGAAACATGTGATATTAAAACTAAAATTACACGAGAACAAAAACATTTCATGTGTAGTAAGTATTACAAATAACCACAATTATAAAGGTATATGATTTTATTATTTCTAGGGTTGACATAGAAAAACTATGCCTTACATTTTGTTTGGGTCATTTTATATATATCCTGATCATGCTAGGTCAGAGGCTTTATGTGTTTGACACATAGTATGGGCTGAGTAAATATTTGATAAATGAACAAATCCTTCTATGTAGTCCAGTGGCATCAAGAGACCACAGAAAAAAAGGGCAAGTCAGAGGACACTGATATTAGTATTGTATCAATTTGCCTAGAGCTATTTTCCTCCCTTTGAGACAATAAGAAATTCCACCTTAGTTTTGAGTGGGGGTGGGGAGATTCATTAATATTGAATAATTGCTCCAAGGTATAATACAAATTCACAACAATTTATGTAACAAAACATAAAAAATGAAGAATTTAACATCTTAATTCTTGTTTAAAACTATTGAGTAACAATGCAGTAATTTTCATGGTCTATTACATGTGCATAGGGGTGGGATGGAAAAGGGGAATCAGAAGTGGGAGAGGTGGTAATTTGATCCAGTTCTTACAGGGCTATAGGTCACAAAGTACAAAAAATTTTGCTTTAATGTGCTTAATTCTATGTATAACACAAGTGTCTCAGGCTTCTCAAACCAGGGAGTGGAGCTTTAAGTCTATTATGAACAGAATAAACTAACAAATTAAATAGTAACAGACTCAGAGAATGGACTGACTGCTGTCAGAAGAGGAGTTGTGGGGCTGGGTGAAAAAGGTGAAGGGATTAAGCAAAAACAAAACAAAACAAAACAAAACAAAGCAACCCTCACAGACGACAGCATGGTGATTACCAGAAGGAAATGGGTGAGGGAAGCTAGAAGAGGGTAAAGGGGAGATAATGGTGATGGAGGGAATCTTGACTTGGGGTAGTGAACACAAAATATAATACCCAGATGTTGTAGAATTGTACACCTGAACATATATAATTTTATTAACCAATGTCAGTACAATAAATTTAATAAAAACAAAACTAAAAATGTTCTTTATAAAAAAAGATGTCTAAAATCATGAAGAATCTAGTAGAAACTAAGGGACAAAAAGAGATGAAGACTGGGTGAGGTAGATTTTAAAATATCAAGAATTATTAATGTGATTCTACTGCTTGAATGAAAGGAACATAAAAATAAAACAATTTTTAAAAGAATAACATATTCGATAATGTGTGGTTCCTTTTGTGATAAAGGACATCATCAGGTCTCATAAATATACAGTAGTCAATGTTTATTTCCTGATTTTGATGGGTGTATTGTAGAGATTGTCTTGACATAAGAAATATACACTGAAATACCCAGGGACGTCATGGCAGCAAGCTCTCAAATAATTTAGGAAAAAGTTCTTTGTACTCTTTTTGCCATTATTCTATCAGTAAGATTGTTTTAAAATAAAAACATTTTTTAAAAGAAAAATACATAGTGAAAATTTGATCAGAAACAAACCAACCCAAACATTTGACTATTTCTGATGTGTGCACATGTATGTATGTTTGTAATTTATATAAAGATATAGCATAATACAAAAATTAAAGGTAATTTTAAAATTAAATAACATAATAGGGGATTATTTCCTTTTCCTTTTTTAAAAAGATTTTTAATTATACAATTCTGAACTATTTTAAATCAGCTAAAATTGCACCATACCCTTCTGATGAATAAAAAGATTGTGAGTATGAATAATTCCCTGGGTATTTTTTTTACTTTTTTAATTGATGTTCAAATACAGTTGTCTCCATTTTCCCACCACCACTTTCCTCCACCCTACCCATGCCCACCTCCCCCCTCAACCCTACCCCCCATTGGCTCTGTCCATGGGTCCCTTATACATATTCATTTATGTCCCTTTCCCCCATGTCCAACCCATGTCCATTACATCTGCTGACATGATTTCTGACAGCTGTATTCAGTACAAGTTAATGTATGTGTGTACCCTTGTTTGATCATTTTTAAAAATTCAACCAAAAGTTTCAGGCAGCCAGAGCCCAGGGATTAGATAGCTGCACTGGTCTGAGAACCTTTTCCTGGCAGCTGGGCTAACAAACAACCGTTCCTCCTGGTTGTAATAGTCTCCATTTCTCCAGGGTGGTGCCTGTACCCTCCACTGTGGTAGACCTTCCAAGGGAGGTCATATAATGGTCACACTGGTCATGCCAACATCATCAATCTTTGCCAGGCCACAGGACACTGAATCTTGGTTAGAAAGTTCTTAAGCCTAATTCTTAGAGTCATGCAGATGATTCATAAAGGAGCCCAAAACAGGTAAGAAGAACTTTCTAGAGCCCTAGCACTTATCCATCCCCTGGCCCTTTTGGAGGACTAGACTTCTAAAGTAAAATCTCTGGGTGTCAATTAGAGAGTGCTCAGATCTAAATTCCTCATCCACTCAAGCGACAATTATTGTGTCTTGTTCTTTTGAAGTCTGCTAGGCATGGGGCATCAGCCAACCGTGTTCAAAACTTGCAGGTGAAGCCAGGCACTTGTGTTTTCTTTGAAGATCATTTCTATGCCCCATTCCCAAAATGTGAATTTAAAATGATCCACATAAGTACAAACTCATGTTTTTTACCATCAGCCCAAGGAAATGCTGTAGTTCATGAATAAGAAGCTGTGTAAAAAAAAAGATTTTATTTATTTATTTATTTTTAGAGAGGGGGAAAGAAAGGAGAAAGAGAGGGAGGGAAACATCAATGTGTGGTTGCCTCTCACATGCCCCCTACTGGGGACATGGCCTGCAACTCAGGCATGTGCCCTAGACTGGGCATCAAACCATCACCCTTTGGTTCAAAGGCTGGTGCTCAATAGACTGAGCTACACCAGCCAGGGCCTTTTACTTTCTTATATAACAAGAATCAATGAGTCTTGGACCTCCTGCTTCTACACCTTTCACCTTATAAAGTGATAATTGATATTCAAAACTTTGTCTTTCAATTATATCATTAAATTATTTGGGGGTAATATAAATTATTAGGAAGTACAGTTTCATTAAGAAGTATAAAAACAGTTGTGTTCTTGGTTAATCCTGAGTTATTAAAAAATACAGTAGCTAGAATATGTAATTTGAGTATTTAGAGAAATTACTGTTTACATATTTATCCAAAATTTTGTGAAATTTATTATTTTCACTGTAATTGGTTTCTATGACAATTTCATATTTAGCAATCATTTTTTATTATGATTTAAGGAAATTTGCAAAATTCTATCATTTCTTATACACGAAGTACCAAAAAACTACTAAGAAATATAATGGATGAGCAGCAAGCTTCCTTGGATTACTTATCTAATCAGGTATGGATTTTGGGTATTGTATTGTTATTGTATTTGCACAATGGTACACCACATTTCTGTGAAGATTATACATGAGATTATCATACCCATTATTATACCCATGGTATGTAATCTTTATACCCATGTATAATGTGCATCCTTATTTTCCCTCAAAAATTTAGGCAAAAATAGTGCACATTATATACAGCAAAATATGGTAGTTAGCTAGAGGTACGATCATTTAATTGTTTAATGTGTTTGTGTCTAAATATCTGTTTAGTGTCCTGTTATGTTGGAGGCATTATAGTAAGCCTCAAGCAAACAGAATTCAATAAAGAAATAGATCTTAAGGGTTACACAGTCTAGAGGAGCAGAATAATATACTGAAAATGTTACAAATGCTGTTAGAAGATATAAAAGAGATATCCAAGATCCAAGATGTGAGAAAACTTCCCAGATGGTAGAGCTCCTGAGCTGAATCATGAAAGGTGAATAAATGCTTCAAAGGTCACAAAGGTTGAATAAGAAGGGTAGGACATTGCATTCTGTGGAAATACTGAGTTGGTGTAGGGATGGAACAGCTGTTCAGTTAAGGATGTAGAAGGAAAACTGACTTAACGAAATAGGAATTATTGTCATTTTACTGTTCATAGTTTTTAATATTCTATTTCTTAGGTAAGTCCCTTTAACATTTCATGCAATAAGGGCTTGATAATGGTGAACTCTTTTAACTTTACTTTATCTGGGAAAACTATAATAGCACAATCAATAAAATATACTGAAAACAAAGAAAAAAAGGGATAGGAATTAAATCATGCCACACCAACGAGTTACCCAAATGTCTGAGCAGGGAAATGAAATGATCAGATTGGCGGCTGGTGTGAAGGATGACTTGAGGAAGAGCAGAGGAAAGGTGCAGGGACTTCTGATAGGAAACTACAACAATGGTTCAAGCAAGATATAAAGAGTACATTTACACAGTGGAATTCTATGCAGCAGAAAGAAAGAAAGAGCTCCTACCCTTTGCCACAGCATGGATGGAACTGGAAAGCATTATGCTAAGTGAAGTAAGCCAGGCAGTGAAAGACAAATACCATATAATCTCACCTTTAACAGGAACCTAATCAACAAAACAAACAAACAAACAAGCAAAATATAAAACCAAAGACACTGAAATAGAGAACAGGCTGACAGTGACCAGAGAGGAGAGGGGAGGGAATTTCAGGGGAAAAAGGGAAGGGTTTGCAGGAACAAATATAAAGGACACATGGACAAAAACAAGGAGGGTGGGTGGAAACAGGAGGGAGGTGGGGAGGGCTGGGGGGGTTGGCTGGGATGGGGGTAAAAGGCAGAATACTGTACTTGAACAATGATTAAAATAAAAAGAATAGATTTGCAAGAGCAGCGAAGTGCAGAAATGGGCAGATAAAAGCAAGAGCAGGAGGTAAACAGTACTGAACTTAAAGGTCGCTATTTAGCTATGCTTTTTACTGCTTTGTTAAAATAGTAAAGGATTCAATGTAGAAAAATGGCCATTATATATGTTTCAGAGCTGTATTTCTAAGAGGCTTAGAGATATCAGTTATACAGAATTCAGCTAGTGGAGGTTTGTTCAAATATAAATTTGCTTAAATGTGTGCATGTATATTTAGGTTAATGAACTCATGAATCAAGTCCTTCTTTTGACTGCTGAAATTTTTAGAAAACAGCTGGATCCTTTTCCTCACAGACCAGTTCAGTCACACTGTGAGAGCTTCAGTATTTCAGTCTTTTATTCTTGTCTGTTATTGCTTTAAAATTTCCTGGACAGGTTGGGGCATTTAGAGGTTTTGTTTAAAAAATACAGCTCACTATTATGTAACAGACTGGAGGAATAATGCCTTCCATGAAGCAAATTTCAACTCGCACTGTGTGTACTTTCCTAAATTGGGAAATGTTTGTCACCGTTTGAAAACCATGGCTGTATACAGACATTCTGAATCTGTTGATAATATCATAGTTTTATGTAATTGAATTCTGGGCTCCCCCTTACATTTTATTAATAATTAATCTTCAGTTAAGAGAAGGGAAAGTTTCAGAGTTCCTCCCACCTATAAAATGTATTTTTTGACATGCTTAACGTGTTACAAATTGGGACTTAAAATTTGAAAAGGAAAAGAAGACAGAAATAAACTGAAATTTAGCACTTTTTGGAGTAAAATACAGTATAGTAATTCCTAGAGGTGTGGGTTTCTAAGAAAAATGCCCACAAATCTTACAGATATGAATTAATATAAAAAACTTCCAAGCAGATAAATATTATTGAGGGCCTAGTAGTATATGATCTCTCTTTTTTCCTTACAAAGGGAAGGGAATAAACAGTTACTGAGAATCTTCTATGTATCAGGTAGTAATATAGGCACTCACATGTTATTTTGTTATTATTTCTTGTATATCACTTATCCCCCATAACCACCCTAGGTGGGTAGTGTTACAAGGTGGTGAAAAGCATGGAGTCTGACATCAGGCTGCCTTCTTTAAATCCCTCATCTATTGTTTTCTTAATATCAGTTTCCTCATCGGTAAACTGACAATAACTACCTCATGTGTTTGTTGTGAGGGTTAAGTGAGTAAGTATATAAGAAACTCCTAAAATACTGCCTGATCCATAGGAAGGCAATATAAGGGTTTGCTGTGATGGTGATTGTTATCAGATGAGGAATATGCAGCCCAGAAACATCTAAATAGTCTGTTCACACTTATTTGGATGGTGATGTCAAAGCAGATATTCCAACCCAGATCAGTCTTTCATTGGGAACTTCTATGCTATCTAGGAGCATAAATTTATCATAAGAATGTCACAGTAATTCACAACAAAGGCAACAAATCAATGTCTTCTGTAAATGAAGGGAAAGGCAAACAATTTTATAGCTAATTTTTTGTAGATGACATCTTTTGAGTATTCACTGTGTGGTAGGCACTGTGCTAAGTCCTTTACATAAAGCCTTATGACATAAATCATCATTATAACACTACAAAGTAGATATTATTATTATTATTATGGGATTACACATGAGGAGAATAGGTTAAGTAATTTAGCTAATGTTCTCCATTAGGAAGGAGTGGAACTAGGACTCTAACCCGGACTCCTGGCTCTGGAATCCTAGGCTTTCGTGTATTTGTTTTTCTGGGTAATTGACACTTGTAAGAGTTGAATTTACTTTATTACATTTATAAAAGATAATACAGAGTAAAGTATCTTAGAATAAGATGTAACATCTCTATCCACACTAACATCTTTACAATTCTCTGGCAACTGTAGAATGCTTTGGGGAGGGTGATTATAGGGTGCTGTAGTTGTATTGTTAACAGAGCAGGCTCTAGCTTCAAGCATAATTTCTTTTTGGTGGAGAGAGTGATTTTGCCCTTCTCTCCCTTTGCTGCTTATAATAGTGGCCCCCAACATGTGAAAGAATTACTGTCCAGCTCATCTGGCAGTATTCAGTGTTCATTAAACACACGTAATACACAGAATTCTTCCATGAATCTGTGGGGATACAGAGGACATGGCTACACCCTCTAGTGGGGAGAACACTGTACCTTTACCCCAGTGGGTTTTTATTGAGAAAGTAGACACAGTTTGTGGATTCACAGTCTGGCAGAAGGGATCAAAGGGAACAGGTAACTTACAAAGATGCTAACAGACTCCCTGTTGTGATTCCAGGCAGAGATTGGAGTTTTATCATATGAAAAAGACTACATGGCTCAAAGGGTTAGTTTTGGTTTCCTGTCTGTGCTTTCAAATTCTAAGTTAATAACATCCTCCAGCAAACAGATCTCCCAGGATCTTGCATATTCTATGTACCAGGCCTGATTACCCCGGGGGTCCACCATCTCTGGTCTGAGCTGCCCCTTTGGCTATTTGCTTAGCCCTGAGAAGGGCAGGAGGCAGAGGCAGCCAGGAGACTTGGATTTCTCACATCTAAGTTCAAAGACTCAGGCTAAGAGGGGGCAGGGGTTGATGTCGATCACCCCTTCCTTTCCACAGCCCCTTCGTTTCCACAGCCTCGTGAGTCTCATCCCAGAGACCTTTAAGTGTTCAGCACCTGTCTTAGGTCCATTCTCCATCTTAGAGAATTGTTACCCGTCATTGGTTAACTGATCAAGCATTAAAGGCCAAGCACAGAACAGGTAACGTTCATGCCAGGGGAATAAGTTTTGTCTCCTTAGTTGCTCCTGGTCCGGAGGTCTCTCACTCAGCCTAAGTCACAGGGGGTCACAGCTTTCTGAGACCAGGCAGGGTGGCCCTCAACACCAACACATCAGAGTTTCTGAAGTTTTGAATAGAGTAGTCAAAGATGTGTATAAAGTAGTTAATCTACTTCATTCCTTTGTGTTTTCTCCTCCTCATACATATAGATGAACTTTATACATTAGGCCCCCAAGATAAGCCTAAATCCCTGAAAGGGCATTATTTATTGGACAAGAGAATGTATAATTATAAAGTATATTAAATAAGTGATAATCTCAAATTAAAGTTTTACATAATATTGAATAAGAATAACAGTTACATTATGTTTATTGCAGATTTCATTCTTTAATCCCAGTTCTCTCATGTATTTTCTCTTTAATTTTCCAAGAGTTAAAATCCTTGCATCATTAATGAAAATTAAATAATTTCAGAGAGTACTGTTAATTCTCTAGAGTAAAATGATTGTCTTAAATGTGTACTTGCAAATATCATAAATAACTAATTTTACTTTTCTAGGTTTAGATTGTACTGTTATTAAAGATACTGTTGGCTCTATTACCAAAACACCAAGTGGTTTATATGTAATCTATCTGGAAGGATCTAGCTACCCATTTGAGGTAAAATTTTCCCTTATTATATGAAATAGGAGAAACAACTTATCCTATTTGTATAACTTATTCAACCAACTTATTTAATATTAAACTTTAATTGTTTTATTTATTTTTTTTTCTTGAAAAAATTTAAATAAATTAGTAAAACTTCCAGTTTCAAAATTTTGGTATTTTGGAATTCTTTGCCCAAACTACAAAATGCATAAAAGACCTAGAGAGACTTTCACTTTTCTACTTGAGTTTTCTTGCTTATATTTTGCAAAGTAAATCCTTTTGGTGCAAGATTTTATATAATCTTTATAGTGGGCAGAACTGTGCAATATAAATACTTCCTTTAATTAGCTTATGGGTACTGGAAATTAATAGTGTGTTTTGCCTTGGAGCTTACTAAAAATACTTCTGATCTTCCTTCCTATATAAGGCTATATTTGTTTATATGACAAATAATTTTGTGATTTTTGGAGAAATTAATAATTAAAGAACCTATTAAAGTGAGACAGATTGAGAAGCTGTGCCATTCTTAAATTGAATAAAATAAATAACTAATGTCTATTCTTAGTACTTCTATGCTAGGATTTCTAGAAGAAATTTCTACTAGAAATTATGTGTTATTATGTATATCATATATATACATTTTCTGGGTCCCTTTTTTAAGTTTAATGACACTGATATAACACCTTATTGATAGTCTTTGTTACACAATAAAGTAATTTTTTTCTAACTACCAGTTTCTTAGAGTTACTAACATTATATTTTGATATCTATTGACAAGATGTCACAAAGTTAATGATTAGGTTGGAAATAATTTTTAAATTACTTAAATTACTTCACCTGCAGATTCAAATATGGGCCCAAACAGATGTGAAAAGAGGTCTTCTAAGTTTTGAAGAGTGGAATGCATAATTACCTCTTGTGGGAAAGCATTGTTCCCTAACTTCCTCCACCCTGTCTTTCTCTGTGCAGTGGGGTGTTTTTAATGGGGAAGATTGCTTTGACTTCCTCTGTCACTTCGATAGGTTCCCTACAGTGGTCCTCTTAGGGGCATTTTACACAGTACCCCAGACCTGGGGTGCCTGCTGAGATGGGACACAGATCACGCCTTCCTGTCTGAAAATTCCAGTCTAAACACAGTCCTTCCAGGCCTTTTGAGAAAAGAACAATCACAGACAAGCACGTGGGAATATTTAACACTTAAAAAAATGAATCAGCATTTTCAATTCGGAGAGAAATATATCACTCTGCCACATCTTATCAGTACTATTATTACTCAGTTGAAAACTGTATAGTGTTAAGGAATAAGGGAATAACCTTAAAATGCTACAAACACCTATATATTTAAAAATGACATAGGGACTGTTTCAGTTAACTACAAGTTTTTTTATGATCAATAAAATTATTTCTAGAAATTAAAAAATTCTGAATATATTAATATACAATTGCATTGATAGTGTCAGTGAAAGTATCTTCTTTTTCTGTAGGCTTAAGGGTGAAGCATGAGTTTTATATCAAAGAATCAAAGTCATAGTATGTTATTTTTGTCTTTCTGGGTCTATTTTAGGTAATGTGTGACATGGATTACAGAGGAGGTGGATGGACTGTGATACAGAAAAGGATTGATGGGATGATTGATTTTCAAAGGTTGTGGTGTGATTATCTGGGTGGATTTGGCGACCTTTTAGGTCAAATTATATTTTTTTCTACTCTATCTTGTTTTTCTTCTTTTTGGTATTACATGTACAGACTGTCTCTTTGTCAAATTGTTAGTAAAAATAGCAAATCCTTGTGAATATCAATATATGACTAAATCACTCTCTTAATATGCCAAATGAATTAAAATGAGTAGATCTTCAGTTGGGATTTGGAAATCTTTAATTTTAGGTACTTGTTGGAATGTGTTTGAGTGAAAATTCTAAATTGGGTGTTTATTAAAAGTATCTGCTATACACAGCAGAGTTCTGACAGGCGATCAACAACTATTTGTAGAATGAAAAATTGAATGGGTATGGTTGTCATAAACCTTGACATTTTTCAGATATGTGTTGTGTCTGCACAAGTAAATAATGAAGAATTTAGGTATGTGCCTGTACAAATTCAAATAACGTGAACTGGGAGTAGTGTTTTCTAAAAATATCAATTAAGATAACTATGTTCAAAATTTAAAAATGTAAACCTCAGGTGAGTTGTAAAATTTGTTTACATTATTGACACCCAACAGCATAACTTTTGCTGGTGTATAAAAATATCAGCATTTCTGAACACTGTAGATTTTGTAATAGTGGGAATGTTTGTAGGTGATTTTGATCATTTTTATACTATTTTAAATTACTATTGTTATAACTTAAATTTTCAGCATCCCATAATAATGTCACCCAAGCATTTAGCACTGAATGCCAATGATTTTAGAAGGAACACGAAATATAATAAAACGTTATGCATAATGCCAAATAGCTGTGTTTTCTCAAACCTCCAAATTTCCAGTGAATGCTTCTTCCTGAATTCAGGCTCTGAATTGTCATTTTCCTTACATTATGCTTATTTTTATGGAGAAATTATATGAGTTTAGACAACAAGGTCATCAAGCAGGTATCCCAAACATGAACAGGCTGCTTTGTACCTTCTATATATGTTTTTAAAAAGTTGAAATTAAATTAAATATATTGTTAAGTCTTAAATTTGGGGTTGTGGGAAAGGAGAAATATGTCAGGGACATTGAAAATGGACAGTCATCAACTTTGAGACACTACACAGACCCTTAGGGACCCATGTTACTTCCTGTACTTCTGTATTGCTTCCTGTACCCCCTTTCTTCCTGTACTTCTTCAGGATAATTTTTAGTTCTAAGTGGGTGTGTAGCTAAAATACCCCTGTAAGCCCTGGAGAGGGAGTTAGTATCTTAGCTATAGTTTGAGGTATTTGTTCACAAAGCATTATCCTCAAAGACAGAAAAAAATAATTTCAACTGAGCATTATTAGGAAATGTATTATAATGATGTGTTGATTTGTAGGTTAAACCTGTTATATTTACTAGTAGTCATCATTTTATTACCTGCCATAATATTTCAACTAGCTTTTTATTGACATGTTTTAAGGCAAAACTTGACTTTTTACTTAATTGATCTTTAAATAAGTTTTTGAATTTAATTTGGAGAAATAAAAATGAAACAGAGTCTAGTTATTCCCACTATAAAGAAGTAAAAGTGGGAAGTTGTTTTTTTTTTTTTTTTTTGCAAATTAGGCAAACACTGATAATTTGAGTGAGGATCATCAGTCCCTTCAATGATTTATGTGAGCCTTTCAGAGTTATAGAAATATTAAACACCAAAAACTCAATAATAAAGGGTTATTCTGATTTGTATCAAAATATATTTTAAAAAGCTGTTTTTGTTTTTACAGGTGAATTTTGGCTAGGACTAAAAAAGATTTTTTATATAGTAAATCAGAAAAATACCAGTTTTATGCTGTATGTGGCATTAGAATCTGAAGATGACACATTGGCTTATGCATTATATGATAATTTTTGGCTAGAGGATGAAAGAAGATTTTTTAAAATTCACTTAGGACGGTATTCAGGAAATGCTGGTAAGCTTTTTTATTCCCAAAATTACCCATAAGCTTTAAATATAACTGACGCAATACTAGGTGAAGATAAAAGTAATGCGTTTCTCTTGGTGCATGACACATAACTGGTAACAGAGAAGAGTAGGAAAGAGGAAACTGGCCAGTCGCGAGCTTTGAAACTGTGTTACGGTTGTTTCAGCACATCATGATTTGCCACATGCAATCTGAGTTGATTCTCTAGATAAAGAGCCCGTGGGTTTGGCTTGGAGGATGTTATTTACATTTTCATGTTCAGAGAGACTGCCATTTAGAAGTCATAAAATGTTAGAGCTGATCTTCACTTTTCTCACTTTATAGGTGAAGAAACCTAAAAGATTAAGATTCCCAGCTCATCACATCTGAGCCAGGGCAAGAACACAGGGTGACAGAATAGCTAGTTAAGAGTTTTTAAACTATACATTGGTGCATCTACTTATTTCCAAATAAATTTAATTTGTTAGAACTTCAAAACACTTGATGTTAAATTTATATTTTGATGCTAAAATTTCAAATTTGAGATAAGAACTACTAAATTTGACTCTCTTGTCGCTCATTATGGTCTTTGTTTATTATGTATTTTTAGTGTTTGAAATCCAAAAATAAATGATATATATTTCTAAGTTTTAAGTGACCACAATATGGAGGGGTAGATAAATAAAACTGAAAATAGAATACTGATAAAGCTATGGGGGGAAAAGGAAGGAAAAAAATTACTGTTTTGTTTTACTACCGACTGAAAAAGAAAACAAGTTGAATAGAACATGCTAAAGCAACTCTAAAGTAACGCTCTGCTCTACTGTAGTGATTCTCATATCCAGCTCTGCTGGCCGGCTATGGACACGCTTAAACACCCAGCAAACTGACTGAAGCGTGCAGAACCTGGCTCTCTCGGCCAACTATGAACACGCTTAACACACACTGCGGATGGCTCGTCGAAGCACAAGAAATAATCATACACAGAAACAGTTTTTCTATAGAGAAGTCAAGAAACGGAGTGGCCACCCTCCAAGTTGGTGACCCGCTCTGGGGTAAACCCCCTAGGGGGGAGAGCCCCTTCCTTTGTCCCAGTGGGTTTTTATTGAGAAAGTAGACACAGTTTGTGGATTCACAGTCTGGCAGAAGGGATCAAAGGGAACATGTGTCTTACAAGGATGCTAACAGAATCCCTGTTGTGATTCTGGGCAGAGATTGGAATTTTATCATATGAAAGGATTACAGGTTTCCAAAGGTTTCCTGTCTGTGCCTTCAAATTCCAAGTTAATAACATCCTCCAGCAAACAGATCTCACAGGATCTTGCATATTCTTTGTCTCAGGCCTGATTACCCCAGGGGTCCGCTGTCTCTGGTCTGAGCTGTCCCCTTTAGGCTGTTTGCTAAGCCCTGAAAAGGCCTGGAGACAGAGGCAGCAAGGAGACTTGGATTTCTCACATCTGAGTACAAAGACTCAGGCTAAGAGGGGGCAGGGGTAGATGCTGATCACCCCTTCCTTTCCACAGCCCCTTCATTTATTTCCACAGTCTCATGAGTCTTATTCCACAGGCCTAAATGAGACCAGAACCTGTCTTAGGTCGATCTTTCATTAAGGAGTCTTACCCGTCATTGGTAACTGATCTAGCATTTAAAGGCCAGGCACAGAACAGGTAGCGTTCATGCCAGGAGAATAAGTTTTGTCTTCTTAGTGGCTCCTGATCCGGAGGTCTCTCACTCAGCCTGAGTCACAGGGGGTCACAGCTTCCTGAGACCAGGCAGGGCGGCCCTCAACACTCTACTAAAAATATTATATAAAATATAATACTGAAATTAGTTTTGTTGGAATAAAGATCAGTTGCATGTATTACCTATCCTGTATACTGAATTGAAATACTTCCTTGAAATAATGTATTTTTCACAATGCTGTCTGATTTTCAGGTTCATTGTTCTTATACTTGATTATCTAAAGAAAACATCAAATTACATACATGTATTGAAAGGGCAAATCCTATTTATTTATGTTCAGTATACTAATCTCAAGATAGATCTAAATCCAATTTAAAGATGATTTGATTTATACAGACATCTGGGTAAGAAAAACAGATAAATCAATATATGTACCAATTCAGTTGTCATAGAAATCAGCAGGTGAAAATAAATCATTTTGCTTATGAAAAAATAAAGAAGAGAGAAAATGATTCCAATTGATTGCATACAGAAAATCATCATGGAAAGGTAGTTTGAACAAAAGGTTAATGTTAGATTCAACCTGGGAAGCATCTGAGAGTCCTGTATAATCTGAATCGTAAATGTGGACCCAGGTATTGATATTTACAAATGGACATTTTGGCATCTTTATAGTTGACAACCACTATTCTGTACTTGGTGGAATGGTGAGGTTTCTGGCAAATGAACACTAACAAAGAGAATGGCTTGAATCAAAGTACAGAGGGAGAAAAATTACTGGATATGAAGAGCTGTCTAGTATGGTTGGAATCTATGACAACTGTGAGGGGAGTTAACCTTGGAATATTAGGTGAAACTGAAATCTTTCAAATTTTGATACAGAGGAAAAATTTTTAAAGAGTTACAATACATAATTTTTAACCCTTCATCTCTAAAGGTATAACAAACTATCTGAATATGGAACATACTGTATTAGGAAAAGTTTTATGTGGGGTTTCTCTAAAGGATGATTAGGATTTAAGAAGAGAATAAAATTTATAATGGCAAAAAAATTTTTTCATTACATAAATCTCAAATTTTGGCATACTCTATATTTTTCCAATAAGGTTGTTAAGTAACTTTAAATTGTTGATTACAAAATATAATCGACATAAAGAAAAATTTGTCAATAGAATGTAAAGATAGGAACATAGATAAAACAAGGCACTGAAATGTGATCATGAATGAGGCAGAGGTGGGCTACAAACTTGACTTTGAGTTCAGAGGAAAAATTGAAATATGGAAGTTGAAAATTTGAACAAATTTTCCACAAAAAGTGCATATGTCCCTGATTCTAAAACTCGTGAGAAATTTCTCTGGGTTCTCAGAGAAGACAAAGGGCCATGTTGTGCCACTTTCTTTAACTACACTCTCACAGAAAATATGGTGGTGAGTTTTAATGTTTTTTTTTTCTTATAAATAGACAAGTGCATTATATTTTTAAAATAATTTCTTATATAACCCAGAAAGGTGCTGATTTGATGTATGAGGTCTGTCTGGAAAATCTCCAGACATTGTTAATATAACAAAAACAGTTTGCAGAACATTGATGTTACCTGGCAGTCAAGGAGAGTAGACTGGAATGTGCATGTGTAAACAATGATGACTTCACTGTACTGGTCAGTGGGGGTGGTAGATGCCAATGAGTGAGCATGTGTACTGTGTGGCCATGGCATTCAAAATGACTGAGCAATTAGATCAATGAATTGCATCAAATTTTGCATTAAGCTTGAACATTCCTCCATGTAAACTATTCAGATGACTCAGAAGGCTGCAGCTATGAGCAACTGATGATTGGCAGCTTCATCATGACAATGAGCCTGTTCATGCATCACATCTTATGCAGAGTGTTTTGGCAAAATATCAAATCATGCATGTGACTCAGCCCTCTTAAAGCCCATATTTGGCACCCTGCAACTTCTGTTTTTTTCTAAAACTAAAATAACCTTTGAAAGGGAAGAGATTTCAGATCATTGATGAGATTTAGGAAAATATGATGAGGTAGCTGTTGGTGATTGGGAGAACTGTGTGAGATCCCAAGGTGCCTACTCTGAAGGGGACTGAGGCGTCATTGTCCTATGTACAATGTTTATTGTATCTCGTATCTTTTTCGATAAATGTCTCTATTTTTCATATTACATGGCTGGATAATCTCTGGACAGACATCGTATGATCCTTCTGTTGGTTAGTTATACTTAGTCTAGGGAAAGTATCTGTGGAGGGATCATTTAATTTAGGCAATGGTCCATAAGTGTCTCTCTCATCTGAACTTCTCAAAGGTATTGTGCTATGCAGGTGGTGAAAATATAGTCTTTCTGCAAGTACTTGTGGTGTGGGCACTTTTTTCCTCATGAAGAACAGAGACAGAAGCTCTGGGTATAGGTATAGGATAGGCCACCAGTGCTAATGAAGTTCTCCAACTTTTCAAAGACATATCTTAAGAGATGCAAAAAAAAAAAAAAAGCATAATGAAACATGTGGGCTTTGAATTCTTCAAAGGTTTTACATAACTTCACTTTTAGTTCAAACTTATTAGCAAAGTGTACCTACAATTGAAATCTAGATACAGTTGGATTAATTCGAATCTTTTATTTATATAAATTTTATAAAACAAAACATGACTCCTACCCCAGCTATTTAGTTAACTGGTTTGCCTTGGCCAAGATACTTAGTTTTTGAGATCATTGGGAATATCAGGGATATTGCATATATAATGTCCAATGGAAGCCCTTTAAAAATTATATTCTTGAGGATCCAAGATTGTGAAGGAGTTAGTAGAAGCTACACTAACCTCCTCCCAGGATCAATCTGGAATTACAACTAAATTTTAGAGAAATTGTCCTTAATAACCAACTGAATACTAGCTGGAGAGAAGCCCTATAACCATGGATGGATGGTGAAGCCACATCACCACAGCATAACTAGTAGGGAGTTTAGAGATGTGAGAGGGTTGTCTTGTCTCCCATGGGCAATAGCTAAAGTTCCAGAGGGTTATTTCAGGGGCTAGGGGGTTTCCTCCCAGAAGCATGGGGTCTAAACCCCAAGCTGCATAATCCAGCCTACAGCACCAGAGCCAGAAAGGAACCCAGATAACATTCAGCGTGAAAACCAGCAGGGTTTCTGTCTGCTATGGAGAAATAGCTGGAGACTCAGAGAGCCTCTTAAAGGACTAACACACAAAATTTCATTTGCAGCTACTTACCCTGGACTCTGGCAGAAGGAGGGCAGAGTGGACTAGAGATGCTTGAGTCAAATCTGGGGTTGGTGGCTCTAGGGAGAGAACTGAAGGAACAGCTACCAGGATCCCTGGGCTGAGTGTTTCCCCACAGCACTTCTCTCCAAGTGGCAGCAGCCTGCAGGGAAGCAATAGACCCAACCACAGGAATTACTCTGCCCTACACTGTGGAGCATAAGCTTGGTTGCTGATTACAGCTTAAGGCTATATCATATATAGTTTAAAAACTATGGCAGCAAAAAAAAAAAAGGAGCCAAAATAGGAAGACAAAGAAACAGACCCCAAATGAAAGTACAAGAGAATTCTCCAGCAGAACTAGATGAAATGGAGGCAAGCAATTTATCAGAGAGTTTAGGGTAATGATTATAAGGATACTCAGTTGCATGAAAAAGACATAAAAACCATAAAAAAGGACTGGTCAGAAATAAAGAATGCTATATCTGAGATAAATAATACACTGGAAGGAATAAAGAGTAGGTTAGATGAAGCAGAGGATCAAATCAGTGTTTTGGAAGACAAGGTAGAAAAAAACACCGAGGCAGAGCAGCAAAAAGAAAACAGAATTTTAAAAAATGAGGAGAGCTTAAGAAGCATTTTGGACAACATGAAGCATTACATCTGCATCCTGGGAATACCAGAAGGAAGAAGAGAGTGAGTAAGGGATTGAGAACCTATTTGAAGAAATAATGACTGGAAACTTTCCTTATTTGGTGAAGGAAAAAGTCACACAAGTCTAGGAAGCTCAGAGAGCCCCAACAATGCTGGACCCAAAGAGGCCTACACCAGACACATCATAATTAAACTGACAAGACTTAAATACAAGGAGGGAATCCTAAAGCAGCAAGAGAAATGCAGGTAGTTACCTACAAGGGAGCAACAGTTAGACTGACATCTGATTATTCAACAGGAACATTTCAGGCCAGAAAAGAATGGCAAGAAATATTCAAGGCAATAAACAATAAGGACCTACAACCAAGGCTACTTCATCCAGCAAGACTATCATTTTATTTATCTATTTATTTATTTATCTATTTATTTATTTATAACATTTTAAAAATTATTGTTCAAGTACAGTTTTCTGCCTTTTCTCCTCACCCCTCCCCATCATCCCAGCCCTCCCCACCTCCCTCCCCTGTTTCCACACTCATGTTATTATCCATGTGTCCTTGTAATTGTTCCTGCAAACCCTTCGCCTTTTCCCTATATAATCTCCTCCCCTGTCTTCTCTGATCACTGTCACTTGTTTTCAATTTCAGTGTCTTTGGTTATATTTTGCTTGCTTGTTCATTTTGTTGATTAGGTGTCTGTTAAAGGTGAGATCATATGGTATTTGTCTTTCACCGTCTGGCTTATTTCACTTAGCATAATGTTTTCCAATTCCATCCATGCTGTCACAAAGGGTAGGACCTCCTTCTTTCTTTCTGCTGTATAGAATTTCATTGTGTAAATGTACCATAGTTTTTTGATCCATTCATTTACTGATGGGCACCTAGGTTGCTTCTAGCACTTGGCTATTGTAAATTGTGCTGCTACGAACATTGGGGTGCATTGGTTCTTTTAGATTGGTGTTTCAGGGTTCTTAGGATATAATCCCAGTAGTTGAATTGCTGGATCAAAAGGCAGTTCCAGTTTTAGTTTTCTGAGAAAATTCCATACTGTTTTTCACAGTGGCTACACCAGTCTGCAGTCCCACCAACAGTGCATTAGGCTACTCTTTTCTCCACAACCTCACCAACACTTGTTTTTTGTTGCTTTGTTTATGATGGCCATTCTCAGTGGTGTGAGGTCGTATCTCACTGTGGTTTCAATTTGCATCTCTCCAATAGTTAGTGATATTGAGCATCTTTTCGTATGTCTCTGGACCCTCTGTATGTCCTCTGTGGAGAAGTGTCTGTTCAAGTCTTTTGCCCATTTTTAAATTGGGTTGCTTGTCTTCTCAGAGTGGAGTCATATGTGTTCTTTATATATTTTGGAGATTAAACCCTTGTCTGAGGTATCATTGTCAAATATGTTTTCCCATACAGTTGGTTATCTTTTTATTTTAATACTGTTTTCTTTAGCTGTGCAGAAACTTTTTATTTTGATGAGGTCCCATTTGTTTATTCTTTCCTTTATGTCCCTTGCTCTGGGGGATGTATCAGTAAAAATGTTGCTGTGTGAAATATCTGAGATGTTCCTGCCCAATTTCTCCTCTAGGACTTAATGGTGTCACAACTTACATTTAAATCTTTTATCTACCTTGAATTTATTTTTGTGTATGATGTAAGATGGTGCTTGAGTTTCATTTTTTTGCATGTAGCTGTCCAGCTTTCCCAACACCATTTGTTAAAGAGGCTATCTTTGCTCCATTTTATGCTGCTTCCCTCTTTGTTGAATATTAATTGATCATAGAGACTTGGGTTTATTTCTGGGCTCTCTATTCTGTTCCATTGGTCCGTGTGTCTGTTCTTATGCCAGTACCAGGCTGTTTTGATTACAGTGGCCTTGTAATACAGTTTGATATCAGGTATTTTGATCCCTCCTACTTTGCTCTTCTTTCTCCAAATTACTGCGGCTATTTGGGGTTGTTTATGGTTCCATATTAATGTTTTAAGTGTTTGTTCTTTATTTGTAAAATATGCCACTGGTACTTTAATAGGCATTGTGTTGAATCTATAAATTGCTTTGGGTAGTATGGACATTTTGATGATGTTAATTCTTCTGATCAGTGAACATGGTATATGTTTCCATTTGTTTGTGTCTTCCTTGATTTCTTTCCGCAGTGGTATATAGTTTTCTGAATACAGGTCTTTTACCTCTTTGGTTAGGTTTATGCCTAGGTATTTTATTTTTCTTTGTGCTATTTCAAATGGGATTTTTTCCTTGATTTCTGCTTCTGCTGTTTCATTGGTGATGTACAGAAATGCCTTTGATTTCTGGATATTGACTTTGTATCCAGCTGTTTTGCCAAATTCATCTATTAGGTCAAGTAGTTTTTTGGTGGAGTCTATAGGATTTTCTATGTACACTATCATGTCATCTGCAAACAATGACAGTTTTGTTTACTCTTTTCCAATTTGGATGCCTTTTATTTCCTTTTCTTGTCTGATTGCTGTGGCTAAGACTTCCAATACTATATTGAATAGGAGTGGTGAGAGCAGACATCCTTGTCTTGTTCCTAATCTTAGTGGAAAAGATTTTAGTTTTTGCCCATTGAGTATGATGTTGGCTGTAGGTCTCCCGTATATGGCCTTTATTATGTTAAGGAATGCTCCTTCTATTCCCACTTTGCTGAGTGTTTTTATCATAAATGGGTGCCGTACCTTATCAAATGCTTTTCTTGCATCTATTGATATGGTCATGTGATTTCGTCTTTCCTTTTGTTTATGTGATGTATTGCATTTATTGATTTGCGAATATTGAACCATCCTTGCATCCCTGGGATGAATCCCACTTGGTCATGGTGTGTGATCTTTTTAATGTATTGCTGGATGTGGTTTGCCAATATTTCGATGAGGATTTTAGTGTCTATGTTCATCAGTGATATTGGCCTGAAGTTTTCTTTCTTTGTTGTGTCTTTATCTGGTTTTGGGATTAAGATGATGCTGGCTTCATAAAGAGTTTGGGAGTCTTCCATGTTCTTGGATTTTTTTGGAATAGTCTGTGAAGGGTTGAGGTTAGCTCTTCCTTAAATGCTTTGTAGAATTCTCCTATGAAACTGTGAGGTCCAGGGCTTTTGTGGTGGGAGTTTTTTGATTACTGCTTCAATTTCATCTGCTGTTATTGGTCTGTTCAGGCTTTCTGCTTCTTCTTCATTGAATTTTGGAAGGTTATAGTTTTCTAGATATTTGTTCATTTCATCTAGGTTTTCAAATTTCTTGGTATATAGTTATTTGTAGTAATTTCTTACAATCATTTGCATTTCTGTGGTATCAGTTGTAATCTCTCTTTCATTTTTTTAATCATGTTTATTTGGGTCCTCTCTCTTTTTTTCTTGATGAGTCTGCTGCAAGGCTATCATTTAAAATCAAAGGTGAAATATGGAGCTTCACAGATTAAAGAAATCTAAAGGAATTTGTTAACACCAAACTGGTACTGCAACAAATGTTAAAGGGCTTGCTTTGAGAAGAAGAAAGAAGAGAGGGGGGATGAGGAAAAGAAGAAGAAGAGGAAGAAAAGAAAAAGATAAAAGAAAAATATAGAGGAAAACAGTCTAATAATAAAATGGCACTACATATGTATCTATTGATAATCACTTTAAATGTAAATGGCTTAAATGTTCTGAACAAAAGACATAGGGTAGTGGAATGGATAAGAAAATAAGAGGTTTTGCACAGCAAAGGAAATGATCAATAAAAGAAATATATGATCCACAGAATGGTAGAAAATATTCATCGATCCATCTGATAAAACGTTAATATCCAAAATTTATAAAAGTACTTAGAAAACTCAACACCAAAAAAACAAACAACCCAATTAAAAAATGGGCACAGGACCTGAATAAACATTTCTCCAAAGAGGACACAAAGATAGCTAATAGACATATGAAAAGATGATAATCATCAGAGAAATGCAAATTAAAACCATAATGAGATATTATCTCATACCTGTCAGAATGGTTATCATCAATAAATCAATAAACAATAAGGGTGTGGAGAGAGGGAAATCCTTTACACTGTTGGTGGGAATGCAACTTGTGCACACACTGTGGAAAGCAGTATGGAGATACCTCAAAAAATTAAAAATGAATCTGCCTTTTGACCCAGTGATTGCACTTCTGGAAATATATTGGAAAGTATCCAAAACACTAATTTGAAAGAATATAAGCACCTGTATGTTCATTGCAGCCTTATTTACAATTGGCAAGATATGGAAGCAGCCCAAGTGTCCATCAGTAGATGAGTGGATAAAACAACTATGGGACATTTACACAATGGAATTCTACTCAGCCATAAAAAAGAAGAAAATTTTACGACAGTATGGATGGACCTGGAGAACATTATGCTAAGTGAAATAGGCCAGTCAGAGAATGACAAATACCATATGATTTCACTCATATGTGGAATCTAATGAACAATCTGAACTAACAAGCAATAGAGCGAGACTCATAGATGGAGAGCAGATGATAGCTAGTGGGGCAGGGGTAAGGGGGTGGAGGAATTGAGCAAAAAAGGAAAAGGACTCATGAACATGGACAACAGTGTGGTGATTGCTGGGGAGAGGGGAGTATAAGGGGATTATATAGTAATGGGAAAAATTCAATGAAGATTAAATTTTTAAAAATGTATTCTTTTATTTATTATCCACTTAGTTCAAATATTATGTGAAGAGCCATGAAGAAAAGGCACATTTCAGTAGTGTACCTAATTTTTTCTTGAGGTCATGGAGCATTTCATGTAAACTTGCTAGCTAGTAAATAAAACCAAACAATTTTTACAGTTACAAATGTAAGATTTTAAAATGCAGATGCTTCACATTCATTCACACTTCTCTATCTAAAAGGCTGTAAATGGTAGTGATATGAAAACCTATCACATGTAAATTATTTTCTTTTCCTAAATTAACAATCATCACATTACTCTTCAGTGAAGAATGGCAGGTCTATACATGATCATCTTTGGTCTAGATCATCTGATTATATGTACACAGCCAAACTTCCATTTTTGACTGTGATTTTATATCAAATGTCCACTTAAAGGTCCCTAATATGTTGAGAAATTTGGCATCTGATTTTGGTATATTACAATCTGGAGGAGAGTTTATGATATGACCACTTATAGAAAATAATTTAAATCTTATTTCTAGATGCAATGCTTTTGCATAATAGGCTGATAAAATTACAAAAAGTTCCTTTAAGTTTAGTCATTTACAAATTCTAATTTATGCAGGTGATGCATTCCGGGGTTACAGAAAAGAAGATAATCAAAATGCAATGCCTTTCAGCACAGCAGATGTTGATAATGACGGATGTCATCCCTCATGTGTGGATAACGGTCAGGCTGTGAAGAGCTGCAGTCAACTCAGTAACAACACTGGCTGGTGGTTCAGCCAATGTGGTCTAGCAAATCTGAATGGCATCCATCACTTCCCTGGAAAATTGCTTGAAACTGGAATTCAGTGGGGCACATGGACCAAAAACAGTTTACCTGTCAAGATTAAATCTGTTTCAATGAAAATTAGAAGAATTTACAATCTACATATTCAGTAATTTAATTTTAAATTGTAATGCATATTCTGCAGTTATTTTTGATAATATATAAATGATTTTACATAGTTCTCTTTTTACTGAGTGTTTCAAACATTTTAGCCAATATTTAGCTATAGGGATCAACTAAGGGTTAAGAGTTTAATTAGAAACCTTCAATTTTGGTGGAGTTTTAATAAAAAACATGGCTCAATGTATGCTTTTATTACTAACGATATTAATAATATGTGCTAAAATTTGTTTTAAGTGAATTATGATTTGTCTTCCGGAGTAAATTTTTTAAAGAAGATTTTTCCCTTTTCTTTAGAGCATTAAACCATTGTAGATTGTTAGGAAAATTGAAGAGAACATTATATTTATTTGTATATTTATTTTAAATGGTACCTATATAATCTTTAGATAATTTTGATTGGAGACAATTATGAAGAATAACTTTGTGCTGATTAATATATAAACTTCACATGATTTAAAAGACTTACTATTTCGGGGTGATTCCATGATATTTTGCAGGTAATAAAATTTTGTTGCAAAAATAAAGTCCTTATTTTCACATTTTATGGTATTTAATGATTTTATTCTTGTTTGTAACAAATTTACTGTTCATTTATATCCTGATCAGTTGCATTCTAAAACACATTTATGTCTTTCTCTTTTTAAGCCAATATAAATGATATGAACTTTAAGAGAAGGACAATGGAAAAAGAGTTATGAATGGTGGCTTGGGAAACTGGTCTCCTCAACTTTTTGCACTAAGTTGGAAGGCGTTGGAGTGGAAAGGAATCCATGGGACACCACAACTGGACACATGCTGGGCCAAGTATCAATTATTGATAAAAATGAGGGAAAAAGGTTAGAATTAGTGTTGAACAGAAAAGTACTTTGTCCAGAGTTAGGATTATACAATGTACCAAGGAGCATTGAAGTAGCTGTAAAATGAGGTGGGAAGAGGACTGAATGAAAAATATACATGAGGATATAGATATCAGAGTGAGGTCTGAGCTGGCATAGACTCACCTAGATCAGATACAGAATCTGATCTGAGTTTAGGGATGGGCAAAATGACATGGTCACCATTCAAAATTGCATTCACTTTGATCTTCTCTCCAAGGAGTGAATAAATCGCATACAGAATTTACATGAGATAAGGTTGCAGGAGCATGAACACACTTCCCTATGGCCTCTTGTCAACTCATAGAGGCACAGCGGAGGTTCAGGTTGGAGGAGCACAGCACCATGGGTTCATGGCCTTTTATACCTACACTGATTTGAACACTAGAAGAATCTATCTACAAATTAAGGAAATCATGTTGCTGCTTAGCAAGCCACATTAAAGTGGATTCTGGACCTTGAACTTCTTGCTGAGCTTACACAGGGGCAATCTCCTTTATTGCACTGAAAGGTCCAGGGGGTTCACACTTTTAATTCCACTATAAAGAGTATGGAGATAATAGAATCTTTGACGGTAAAAGCAGAATGCAAATAAGTGCTGGGGTGTTAAGGCAGAGAAAGAGCTAGAGAGCAGCATGAAATTTTAATTTTTTTAGTCCTGGTAGTGGGAAGATATCATTTTGAGTAGTTAAGGGACAATAACTTCCAGGATGCCTTGTGAAAAGCTGTAAAAGTATTAAGAGGCCTCAAACTTATTGCAAAGGAGAAAGTATATCTTGGGTAATAATCCTGAGCTTCAGACTCCCAAAAACCAAGTGACCTGACCCTTAGCAGTTAAGAGATCAGGAAAACTGGTCCTTTTTTGCTCTCTGTTACCTCAACAGCATGTACACATGTCTTAGAAGGAGGCATTAAAGGTCACGTTAAAGGCCTATGGTTTGAATGACATCATTATAAATTCTAGGATCTGAGGACTTTCCTGGATATATGGGTCCATTTAAGAATACAAATACTTTATTCTTTCATCAAGGTACACCTTAATTACCAGTAAAATCAAAACTGTATCCAGTTAAAAATCAAAAGAAAAATATACAGATGTGAAAGGTTCTATTTCATCATAGGTTAGTTATAAATAGAAAGAAGTTAACATAATAGTTTTGAGAGCTATAGTTCTTAGCAGTCCAAAAGCAAGTAATAATCTATTTAAAAATAACTATAAAGCGTTACTACGAAACATAAACAACTCTATAAATAGCACCACAATCATGGTCTTCTATTAGAAGGCTTAGGGCAAAGGACCCCAAATGTATACAGTTGAGTAGTGGGTGTGAGAACCAAGAGGAGTTTGGAATTGCAGGAACGATGTATGAGGAGGACTTAGGTTGTGTCAAAGGGGTCACTGACACATACTGCCTCAATGATAGGCGTAGGTTTTATTGAGAAAAAAATATATAGGCTGGTAGACAGGAGAGCCTACTTATCTTGATGAACAGTGTTCTGGGAGGTCAGTTTTGTACCAGGATAAGCTTTGGGGTTGAGAAAGTGGCCTTGGTTGAAAGGGGAGTTCACTGAAGCTCAGTGGTTGCTACCTGCTCTTCCCATTGAGACACTGCAGACTACACTGAGCCTGTTCTTTGAAAGCTACCCAAAGATGGAGACAATGAGTTCCTAGGCTATTCAGATCTGTCTCGAAAGTAATCCATAAATTTAAAATAAGGACACCATGATTGCGGGGTGGTTGGAGGAGGAAGAGCATATGGGGGGATAAATGGTAATGGAAAAATACATACAAAATAAAATAGAAAAAATGTAATAAAGTCTATTTAAAAAATCATTTGTATTTGACTTTGGAATATACTGCTATTCCTACATTTGTTTAGGGGGTGAGTCTATACTGGTAATTCCCTTTAAAGTGTATGAGGAGGCTATTCTGTCACAATCCGGCCCTGTTGTGGCTTTCTTTCTCTCTCTTTCTGGTATTACCTTAATGACAGGGTTTCAAAGGTCCTGGTCCTTACATATTGTAAACACACATTTAGAATATGACAAAGTTACAATAAGCAAATGAGATTCTAAGAGTTAACAGACTTTAAAGCAATTGTCAAGTCTGTCCTCAGATATAATTACTGAAGATGTTAGACACCATACCCCTTTTGATCCCTTTTCTTTGTCAACAAGGGTTCCAGTTCTATCAACAGCAATTCTCCCGCTCCAGTTTTCATATGATAGCTAATCTATTTCCCAGCCCTCGCCTTTCCCCTCTGCCTGCTGGTTCCTCCCACAAGGTATCAGAAAGGTTAATTTTTCCTGATATTGTTTTTACAATAAGTTGTGGGAAGTGAAAATAAGATGTTCTTTAAGATAATAACTGAGTACACTGTATTAATGCAGTTTTTTATCTTTATGTATCCAATGGAGGAAGGTATACTTAGTCTTTACTCGTTTGTACATTCAAAATCACGCCTCCAAAATTAGTCCTTTATTTCATTTGTATAGACCTGGTATGCTTTTATCTGAGGACTCAAACTATTAAAAGAGCAAAACACAGGACTTTTGAATATAGTGATTTTCCCATCCTGAATCACCTGGTACTGTTTGTATGTCAAAGCTTCCATTTCATTGCCACATAAGTGCACATGAGTTGCCAGATCATTTGTTCTGCTTTTAGTTTCAAACAATGTGATCACCATGCTTACAGGGTGATACAAAATAATACCAAAAATTTTGCCTTTGCATCGAAGAGAATGGCCTCTGTGTTGGTAAAATAATAAATGTAATGGCAATAATAATAAAAAAATAAAATAAGGATACTATAAAAATCACTAAGATTTTCTTTTTCTGAATTTTGAAGAAATTTGAGTGCTTTTGAAAGTGTGATGAATGAGAATAGGTAGTATGTTTGAAAAAAGTCGATTTGGATCTTGATGCATTGACATGAAAGTGCATTATAAATTTATAAGTTTTTAGAGGGCTTCAGCCAAGATGAAGTTTTAGGTTTGCCTCCTTGCACAACCATAAAAAGGATCACAACTTACCTCAAAACAAAAAACAAGAACTGCCAGAAAAATCAAACTATGTGGAGAGTCCATTTAAAGTGCCCGCCCTGTCCTAGAGTGTCTGTAAACCCACCCACTTTGGGAACCACCACCAGGGCAACAGCTAGAGAGGGGGCGCCAGTTGCATATGGAAAGTGGGTGGAATGACTGGAAATGGGGTGAGTGACAAGCAAGCAGCATTGTTCCCTTTCTGATCCCCCTGCCACATACAGCACTGCAAAATGGTGAAGCTGATTGCCCTCCTGTGATGAATACCTAAGGCTTTACCCCTTACAGCGTAACAGGTGTGTTGAGACAGGGAGTTAAATCAGCTCCACCTGATACACAGAAACACAGGAGAGGCTGCCAAATTGAGGAGACAAAGAAATACGTCCCAAATGAAGGAAGAACAGATCAAAACTCCAGAAAAAGAACTAAGCAAAATGGAGGTAGCCAACCTATCAGATGCATACTTCAAAACACTGCTGATAAGGATGCTTAGAGATTTCCATGAGTACAGTAAATGCATAGGGAAGAAATGAAGGCTACACTAAGTGAAATAAAAATTCACAGGGAACCAAAGGGAAGGGAAGGAAGCCAGGGTTCAAATCAATGATTTTGAACATAAGAAATAAATAAACAGTCAACCAGTATAGGATGAAGAAAAAAGAATTTAAAAAAATAAGGAGAGAATAGGAAGACTCTGGGAAATCTCTAGAAGTGCCAACATCTGGATCATAAGAGTGCCAGAAGGAGAGGAGGAAGAGCAAGAAATTGAAAACTTATTTGAAAAAATAATGAAAGAAAACTTCCCTAATTTGGTGAAGGAAATAGACATACAAGTCCAGGAAGCACAAAGAGTCCCAATCAAGTTGGGTCCAAAGAGGAACACACCAAGAGACCTAATAATTAAAATGCCAAAGGTTAAAGATAAAGAGAGAATCTTAAAGGCAGCAAGAGAAAGGCAGAGAGTTACCTACAAAGGAGTTCCTGTAAGACCGTCAGCTGATTTCTCAAAAGAAACTTTGCAGGAAGAAGGGACTTGCAAAAAGTATTCGAAATGATGAAAAGCAAGAACCTACGAGAAAGATTACTCTATCCAACAAAACTATCATTTAGAATGGAAGGGCAGATAAAGTGCTTCCTAGACAAGGTAACGCTAAAGGAGTTCATCATCACCAAGCCCTTATTATATTAAATGTTAAAGGGACTTATTTAAGAAAAAGAAGATCAAAACTATGAACAATAAAATGACAACAAACTCGCAACTATCAACAACTGAATCTAAAAAACAAAAATGAAATAAACAAACAACTAGATCTGGAACAGAATCATAGATATGAAGATCATTTGGAGGGTTATCAGCAGGTGGGGGCAAGACGGAGAATGGAGGGAAAGGTACAGGGATTAAGAAGTGTACTTGGTAAAAAATAGACAGGGGCATGTTAAGGATAGTATAGGAAATGGAGAAGCCAAAGAACTTATGCAAACAACCCATGGACATGAAGTAAATGGGAGATTGTTGAAGGGAAGGGTGATACCTAGTAGATGGTGCCAAAGGGGCAACAATTGGAACAACTGTAATTACATAATCAATAAAATATACTTAAAAATTTATGTTTTAAAAATTATTACTGTGTGGCAAATTACCATAAACTCAGTTGTTTTAAAAGACATTTATTAGCTCACAGTTTTGTAAGTGGTGTTTGGCAAGGTGTGGGTGAGTTTTCTGCTCAGGGTATTATGATGCTTAAATCAGGGCATAAAAAATGTTGAATCATTATTGTACACCTGAAACTAATATTACTAATATAATATTGTATACCAACTATACTTAAATAATAAAAAAAAGACACCATCCAGGCTGAGCTGTCGTCGGGGCTCAGGGACTTTTTGCAAGCTCATTGGTTGTTAGCAGAATTCATTTTTTTGTGGTTGTAGGATTGAGGTCCCTGTTGTCTATCTAGCTGTGAGCTGGCACTGCTCTTGGCTCCTCGAGGCTGCCTACTGTTGCTTGATGTGTGGTTCCCACAGGCAGTTTATAAGATGAACATTGCTTTCTTCCAGACTAATCTAAACTCATTTCTCTAGCTTACTCCTCTGTGGCCAGCCAGACAAGCCTGAAAAACCATGTGATTAGGTCATGCCTACCTGAATAATCTCCCTAGTTTAATGTGAACTGACTTGGGACTGTAATCATATCTGCAAAACCTTTTCAAAGCAATATGTAGAGTAGTAGTGTTTAATTGAGTTCAAGAGGGAAGATGTATGTATAAAGGGGCTGGGAATCTTGGGGCTACCTTAGAATTCTGCCTACCACAATAAAATGACAAAATTAATACAGTTATAATGAGAAAAACAGAAATGCCAGTACAATAGGGATTCTACAGTGATAAAAATATGTAATGTAGTATATATAAAAAAGTAGAGTTTTATATTGGGAGAGATTGATAAGTGATGATGAAGGAAAATGACCAACAATTTAAAAATAAAAAGGAACATCTTATTGTACAAAAATTAATTTCAGATTGACTAAATACATGAAAAAACCCAAATCAGTTAGCATTAGACAGTAAACCTTTTTATTTCAAAGGCAGGAAAATTTCACTGACTTAAATATTTAAAGCTCCTGTATACCTGAAACACCATAAGCAAAATTAGAGACAAGTAAAAAACTAGAAAAAGTATTTTAACAAATGAGAACTTCTATGCCTTATATATATAATGCATCTTAATATAAGAAGAGAACATCCTTACAGAATAGGCAAATAACATAACATATAAATAGTCAATAAACATGAAATTATGTCATGAATCATCATGAAAATTAAGACCTACTATTGGACCTGTCAAGTCAGTGTTTGTACAGAAGTTGGGAAATGGGCTTATTTATACTTTTTGTTGTAATGTAAATTTGTATAAGCTTGTTAAAAGGTCCATTTGATACTTGTGTAGAGTTTTAGAGTATTTGGAAGGAAACAGCTTATCCTAATTTTACATGAATATCTACATACACAGAAGTATGGATATTCAAGTATAGCTAACATTTAGTATTTACTCATGGATCTGATTTAGTCCTTAGAAAATCCTATTAACTAGGTATCATCCTTACTTCACTGCGAAGACAATGGAATCCAGTATACGCCCACAGTTCTACCACTTACATGTAGGTGACCTGACTTTGAACCCAGATCTTCTGAAGCCCTTCCACTGTGCTGAAACGGCTGGGTGTGGTGTGTAATGTAGAGGCATACTTACGGCCCTGCTTCCATTCTACTTGTTTCCATTGCACTATCGTATAGTTAATGTTCTCATAAAGACAAGTCAATCCCTCTGCTAGTTTGACATAGGTTTTCAGTGATGTTATAACGAATTTGGAAAGCCATATGTTGATGTAATAGGAAATAAAGGTAAGTAGGAGAAAACACAAACAAAACTTAATAACCTGTAGAAACTGGCTCAAACTAAGATTGTCTGCAGGCTCTTAGTGGTTGCTTACTATCCAAGCAATGATGTAAGAGTATCACAAGACCTGTGATTTCAATTAAAATAAATAAGCATAACCTGAAAATCTTCGAGAAATAGAAATGAGAAAAATTAGTAGTATTGAAGCATGTATAAGGCTATTCTCATTTCATGGTTCCTAGTTTAGACATTTAATATATTCATGCTCTTTGTTTTCTATAAAAGCAGAGTTTAAGAGTCAAATACTTGGTATGTGGCACTTAAGAATTTAATGCCTTAAGCAGCTGGGAATAAGACTTGCGGTATTTCATTTTCCACTAATGCTTGAAGCATTTTATATTTAAGCAAGGCTAGTCTTCTCAAACTGAAATAAAAGATATAATGAAAACTTTGATTTCCTGTAAGTTATACAATTTAAAAACTGCAGTTGAAAACATTTAATTTACATCTTTAACAACAGTGTAAGTTCACACTTGGATGTAAGCTTTGGGTAAAACTCCGTAAGTATTTCAAAATGAGATGCCTAAAACCTGCTAGATATACAGGAAGTAAACAGACTTAGTATTATATATCAAAAGTATCAAAGCAGCTGATAATCTGAAAATTAAATACTTTATTAAGTCTTCTACCAACTGGACAACAGTACTTCAATTAAACTTTAATTCTAAGTGAATATGCATATAAACAGATATCTATTACATTATAATGCAATTGTGGTATATGCAAATCATTGTCTTGTCTTAGTTTAAATGTTCTCAACTCAGGCATTTCTTTGCTAAGTATATCCCCTGGGTGTTTACAAATGTTCTGGGCACTGGGGACAGACATCTACAAGAGTGGGCAGGTGACACCTCATGGTTTAGGCTGCATTGTTCTCTCAGTTGCTCAGGTGGAGATGCACTGGCCCAACAGAGCCAATATTGATCTTAAAATTGAAGAAGTTTAGGTAGAAAAAGGATTTATGTCTGCCCTAAACAAAGGTGTGAGGAATAATGAAGTCACCTGTATTTACTGTGTGTGTGTATGGGTGTTTAACCTGCTTCACTTCAGTTTGCCTAGGTAGGTAGTCATCTTCCTGGGGACTAGGACTAAGACCAGAGCCTTTTTTGGGGGTGTGGGGGGAGAGTCTTTGGATAATTGTTCCTCAGCTTTCACTCTCTTCCCTAGGAAACAAGTGATCCTGAAGGAAAATCAACTGCATTCCCTCCCACCCAAAAATGAACAAACAAAGCCAAAAGTTTAGAGAATCTATTTCTTCCCTTGTGCTGTCAGCTTTCAGAGAAACGTCCAAAGGTATTTTAAAGAGAAGCAAATCCTTGGCTCAGGTGGGATTTGCGCTGGCTCTGAGTATTTATTCCCTGGGAGGAATCCCTGCATTAGGGCCCCAGCAGGCCATGGTGGTCCCTTCTGTCACCTAAGCAAGTGGGAAGAACTGGCAGCTGTGGCCAGGCTGCTATCTAACTCATATTTCTCAGGATCTCAGAGCCATAGGGTTCCAGGTGGTGAGGTCTAGGGTATGACCATAGAGTGAGTGACAAATACAAACCAGTATACCGAGAACCAGAATATTGTTAAAATCTACTAGGGTGGTGGCCAGTCAGGCTGTCTACTCGATGCACTGTATGGACAGAAAGGATGACATTCAAGTGATCAATGACAGTGATTAAACAGCAAGCAGAAGGGTGGGTTTAGTAATTATATTCAGGGAGTTGTGCCTTCTGGGTATCTTCTTGACAATGTGAGCTCAGAAAAAACAGATGGAAGCATTGAAGACCTGCTCCAATGCAGTGAAGATACAAATCCACGTGCCCCTGGTACTTACCACAGGAGGAATTTGGAAAAATTTAAACATTTGTGCCAGAGAGATAGGATTATATGTGAGGATGCCTCTGGTGGCTTTAGAGGACCTGATTATGAGTTGTGGGAATAGTTGTCCTTTTGGTTTGGAAGTTCAGGCTCCAGGATTGCTCTGATAAATTTTACCCAAAACCTTTCTGTGTCCAAACATAATCAGATGATGTTAGTCATAAATTTGCTGAAGTACCATGGAAGCTTATGCAAATCTCTGTGGTCTAGATGCTAGATGATATGGGGTGAGTTGGTACATGAAAGTAGATTTTTAAATTCAGGGGTTGGTTGCCTGTTCCTACTTTCTGGACTCACTGAGAAAGTTCTCGGTTAGTTTGAGTTTCTCTTCTGCAGCTATAGTCTTGCACCAGTTTTGGTGGTTTGAATTGCGTGACTTTGAGTTTCCAGGTCTGGGGTGGGCAGCATTCTCTTTGGCATCTCTTTTCATGAGCGAGTGCCGGATATGTTGGCACTGTCCCAGGGACAGGGCTACTGCCTGCTTATATCTGATCACCGGGTTTTGAGAGCCTCAGTGGGATAGAATTTCGGAGATTGCTCCCCCTTTACCTTTTATTTTAAAAAATATGTTTTGCAGAATGGAATGTAATACCAGGACAAAGAACGCACTAGGTTGGAAGAAACTTATGGGGCATCACAGAGCACAATCAATGAAGGCAAAGGATATAGCACAGCAGGAAAAAGAGAGTGCAAGCAAGCATCTGGAGCCCAAGAAACTTTCCAATGTAGCTCCCCAGTGTTTTTCTTATTTATATAAGGATGTACTTTGTCTCCAGATTGAATTGCCAGGAATTGTTTGATGATAGATCTTTATCTTGGGAGAGGTTCTTAAAAGTTCCCATCAGGGTCTTTTATGTCTTCCTTGGTCACGTAGCCCAGCCAAGCTGTCCAACTGCTTGCACTGGGTATAAGCCATCAATAAACAATCTAGCCCTGGCTGACACCAGAGGAGCTTGAACTTTAAATACGATGTCATAACTCATTAGTTCATTGCCCTTATCTTGGCTAAGAGCCAGTGCCAGAATCCCAGGCATTCCTAGAGATAAGCATAAAGTTGTCCTGGTCCAGCTGCAAGATAACTATCTTCTACCATGTTCCTTTGACATTTGGTCGTGTCTTTTTAATTGTATATTGCATATTATACATTTCCCCCAACTTTTGGCTATTTATAAAACAGACAGAAAAAGAACATTATTTTTCAGAGTAATAACTATCTTCTAATAAATATTGTTTTAAGCATTTCAATTTACTAAATTTCCAGCACAAGAATGCTCTTTATAGTGTACACGATTAAAAATAGTTTATCTCCTTCCACCACTAAAAATTTGGGGGGTGTGATTTTTAAGAAAATGGCTTTGGGGGGTGTGATTTTTTAAAATGGCTTTTTAAAAAGGAATTGAGATGTAACTTACGAATTATGAAAGTCACACTTAAAAATATACAGTTCAGTATTTTTAGTATATTCACAAATTGTATAACTAGTATCACTATGTAATTGCAGGAACTTTTCATTATCCCCCAAAGAAATCCCATACACATTAGTACTCATTCCCTGTTTGCCTTCCTCTCCAGCTCCTGCAACCACAAATCTTTCTGCTCTACAGAACTGCTTATTATGAATACTTTATATGAATAGACTCATACAACGTGTTCCTTTTTTTCTTCTACCTCCCAGCACTTCTGATCTTAGCACCTGGGAGAGAATTATAAGTCATCCCCCTTAAGGGGCTGAGTGCTATTGTGCACAGTGGTGCTCTGCGGTTGTGAGGGTACAGATCTTCAGTAATTAGTTATTTATTAATTATTGTATGATTTATTATTGACTTACTTTTGCCTGCCCCATACATAAAAAGTTAGTCTGAGTATATATGTTTATTTTTTTTCATTTTCTTCTTTTTAAAAAAATTTTATTTTAATTGTTGTAAAAATACAATTTTCTATCTTTTACTCCCATCCCAGCCCATGCCCCCCGCCCTCCTCACCTCCTTCCCATTTCCACCCATCCCTAGTTTTTGTCCACGTGTCCTTTATACTTGTTCCTGTAAACCCTTCCCCTTTCCCCCCAAAATTCCCCTGAAATTCTCTCCCCTCTAACAACGTGTTCCTTTTTTGATGGATTTCTTGCACTTTGCATAATGTCTTCAAGTTTCTTCCATGTTGGAGCATGTATCAGTATCTCCTTTCCTTCTCTTTAAAAAACAGGTTTACAATTCACTTACTAAAAATTCACATTTAAAGAGTACCATTCAATGGTATTTAGTATATTCAGAGTTCTGCAACCATCAACAAAACAGATTTTAGGATATTTTAATCCATCTTTGAGTGTGTTCTAGTTGAAGTTTTTTGAGTTTCTTGGATGTGTAGATTAATAATTTTCATCAAATTTAAAAAGTTTTGATCATTATTTCTTCAGATTTTTAATGCTCCTTTCTGTCCTTTCCTTCTTGGATTCCCATCATGCAGTTGATGGTGTCTCACAGGACTCTGAGGCTCTATTCATTTTTCTTTATTTTATTTTCTTTCTATTCTTCACCTGGTTAATTTCAAGTCACCTATATTCAAGTTTGCTGATTTCTTTCTTCTGTCTTCTCCAATCTGCTGTGGTACTTTTTAATTAAAATTTTCAGTGGCTTGAATCTGAGTCTTGGCCTTTGGCTTTCCTCCCCGAATAACACGAGCTTTGGCACCCACTCCAGCTTCTCCATCAACTACTGGAGCCTGGGCTCTGTGTGGTTGCTCACCCACTGGGCTGGGTCATACAGCAGCATGGCCAGCATCTATGCAGGAACTGGGGGCTCTGTCTCCTGGATCTCTGTGTCCCACTCCGCCAGTGTGTGGGGCAGTTGGAGGTCAGGAGGTCTGGCTGGGGGCATGGGTGGGTGTCTGGCAGGCACAGGGGGCATTTGAGGCAAGAAGGAAACTATGAAATGCTTGAGGGACTGTGTGGCTTCCCACCTGGAGAGGGTGAGAAGCCTGGAGGCTGATAATCTGAGACTGGAGAGTAAATTCCAGGAACACCTGGAGAAGAAAGGACCCTAGGTTAGAGACTAGGAGCATTATCTCAAGACCACTGAGGACCTGAGGGCTCACATCTTTGCAGATTTCTGTGGACAATGCCTGCATTGTTCTGCACATGGACAATGTCCATCTTGCTGCTGATTACTTCAGAGTTAAGTATGAGATGTAGCTGTCCATGCTTTAGTCTGTGGACAGTGACATCAATTGGTCCTGAAAAGTCACTGATGACACCAATATCACTCAGCTGCAGCTGTACAGAGATGGAGTTCTGTCAAGGAGCTGCTCTTCATAAAGAACAATGAGGAGGAAGTACATGGTCTACAAAACCAGATTGCCAACCGTGATTGACTGGGGAGTTGGGTGCCCTCAAATCTCAGGACCTCACCAAGATCACGATGGGTATCTGGGCCCATTCTACCCTGTCCTGAGTGTGGCCAAGATGCTGATTTTCACTGTGATTGTAGGTTATTGGTTTTCAAAGCTATTGCTGACCTGGGAAGGAGAGGCAGGAATGGATCAAACTATATAAAACCACAAGTTCCCTGTTCTTATAAAGATTTATCAGTTTTTTTTCTGAGTGAATTAGTCTCAGATTATTATAAGCCTTTGATTAATTTATAGAGTTCTGCAACAGTTGATTCTGACGTTTTTAACCAGTGTTCTCATTGCTTTCATGGATTTTGGAGGATTATGGAGAGGAATCTCATTTGGAAAAATCAGATTCAAATGGAAGAATACGTTGTAGATTTCTTTAATTAAGTCTCTCAGCATATTTATTGTTGATATTAGTAGTATCACAGGCGTTGCTAAAAATCTAATTGATTTTGTTAATTATAAGCAAATAATGATTACATTATGAGTTAGAATAAAATCAATACAGACTAATTCATTGTAATTACACTAGTATTTTCTTATAAAATTGGCTGTTGCCCATAGGCTAAATACTGTCATGGACTGGAGAATAAATCAGGAGCAGAGTCTTATTATAATTCCGGATTGCACATTTTGTGGGTATAGACATATGCTGTGCTCCATACTGAAGGTTATACTGATATGAAATCTCAGTGGGCTTTATCTTTTCTTAATGGTCATCTTTTTGAGATTTTATTTATTTATTTTTAGAGAGAGGGGGAGGGAAGGAGAAAGAGAGGGAGAGAAATATCAATGTGTGGTTGCCTCTCACTCACCCCCTACTGAGGATCTGACCCACAACCCAGGCATGTGCCCTGACTGGAAATTGAACCAGCAACCCTTTGTTTTGCAGCCTGTGCTCAATCCACTGAGCAATACCAGCCAGGGCTCATCTCTTTCTAAATGTTAAAATCCTAGTCAAGTTTAATAGGCTTTCTATTCTGACAAAGTGCAAAGTTGGGCATATGTAGTTTTTGTTTCTGCACAATGTCTTTGCAATAATTAGAAAGGATCTACAAAAACTATTCTCTCATGAATTCCCATAGGCCTGGAGAACCACACATTTATAACTCCATTTCATGTACTATCTCTACCAAGATCCCAGGCCATTTACCTTAAACTTTTTCCTTAGACACGTTCTGGAGGAACATGTTCACTGGTCCATATCAGGGCAGTGGAATCCTTAGCAGTCTGTCTAGCTATCTTAATTCTCTTTTACTCACTTCTCCAAGGCTGCACTTTGTCCAGGCTACTTGTCACTCTTTCTCTTTTTCATGAAGTAACATCTCTGCCATGCATCCGACATGGGCCAATACTTTTTTTTCTCATTATGCTTCCCTTCTTTAAAGATAATTTTGGCTTATTCTAGAACTCCCAGACCTTTGCCGTTTTCTTCATCTTAAAAAATTTTTTTATCCTTAGCTGAGGACATATTTTCATTGCCTTTAGAGGGAAGAAGGGAGAGAGAGACAGAAACATTCATTGGTTGCTTCTTGTATGCACCCTGACCAGAGGTTGCATGTGTCTGCCTGCACTAGGGACCAAATCCACAACCTAGGTATGTGACCTGACTGGGAATCAAAACCACAACCTTTTGGTTATGCGATGATGCCCCAGCCAACTGAGCCACACTGGCCAGGGTCAGACCTTTGTTATTTTCACCCAGAGCTCTTATAAGGCGTTTTGACCAATGCTACTTTATTCACCCAATATATTGTTTCTATAGAATACTTATTACCTGGATAGTTTTGAATATATATTTGGACCCCAAACTGCTGAGTTCTGCAGAATAATGCTATATGGGCAGCAGTGACCCAAAATATAGTTTGAGTATTCCAAGAGCTTCCCTGGATCCTCTTGGCAAATGGGTTATGAATAGTAGGCATTTAAACCCACCAAGTCACCTCAACTGGCATTGGTTTGTTTGCTTAGTATTCTTTGCCTTGATTACTGCCCTCCATGTACAAAAACATTGCCTATAGACATAAGGGCACAAACAATGACATATTGAACATGCAGTTATCTAGCATATCTGGTTACATTTTTTTGTTAATGATCACATAAGTTAATAGTTATACAGTGATCTGTGGCTCTGTTTTTGAATAGTTTTTTTTTTTTTGTCATTTGACAAGCAATGGTTCCCATTTGTCACCTCCAAAAGGGGTCCTCTGTAATAGATTTGTTGGGGCAATCCTTGTGAAAGGTATAGGGAGTGGGAGCAGAGTAGGGGTAGAAATGGAATAGGAATGTGATAGAGGTCTGACATTTATAAAAACAATGGGGGAAAGTTTAGATAAGAAGAGCCTTAGATTGTGGTACAAATTTGAGGAAGGCTTGGCTACCCCATTAGGGAGCTCCACAGCACAGATTATCCATTAGCAGTGACTGATATTGGGCAGAAATAGCCAGGTCTTATTATCTCCCCGGTGACCAGTCATTGGCTGGAACTGTCCAAGAAGAGTGTGGCCTTAAACCAAACACCGAGGTGTCCAGCCACTGGCAGTGGAGAATGTGGGTTTACTGACTGTGCTCCTTGAAGCAGTTTCTCTCTCTCCCCATTTTTCTCTTCTTTCAACAACCGGTCTACCCTTTATATAAATTAAATCATATGTATTTTTCTGAGGTTGGCTTTTTATTTTTGCTGAGTGGTATTCCATGGTTGGATCTACCATCATTTCTTTTATCATTCCAAAATTTATTTTTGTATGACGACTTTATGTTCTGTAACTTTGATAAATTCACTTATTAATTCCATTAGCTTTTAAAATAGATTTGATTAGAATTCCTACATAGATGACTTCATTGTTTATGAGTAAAGACAGTTTATTCCTTCCATTTCAGAGTCTTTGATTTCTTTTTGCCTTACTGTACTGGCAAGAACCTCTACTATACTTTTGAGTAGAAGTGGGGAGAGCAGACACCTTTGTGTTGTTCCTGACCACAGGAACATTCAGTCTTAGGAGTGTGTTTCAGGGTTTCACCATTAAGTATGATGTTTGCTGTAGGTTTTTGTGGATGTACTTTATAAAGTCGAAGAAATTTCAGTCTATTCCTGTTTTGCTGAGATAGGTTATGACTAGAATATTAAATGATAAATTAACCATTTTATTATAAGAAAATTACCTTTATTTCTGAAAATACTTTTTTTTTCTGAAGGGTACTTTGTCAGATATTATGGTGGCCACTCCAGCTTTTTTTTTACTAGTGTTGCAAAGGAACATCAACAACCTGAAATTTATTTATTAAAATTGGGTATTTATTCTTACATGTTTAAACTTCAGTTGTCAACTCTGATGCTTATTAGTGCTGCTGCCATTTTTTGTTTCGCCTCTGCAAAATGTTTCCCTTTGAGAACTTTTTTCATCTGTGGGGGGAAGTCACTTGGGATAAGATCAGGTGAATAGGGATGGTGGAGCACGGGGGTCATGCCATTTTTGGCTAAAAACTGCTGAACACTCAGCTTGGTGTGGGCAGGTGTGCTTGTAGATCATCCATCATGAACAGACAAACAAGTTGTGTCTTCAAAAAAAATTTACTGAAGCCGAATGCAGGCTCTCACAACAATGCCAGCTGGTACACTGAAACAGATGGGTTCCTAGAACACTCACCTAGTGGGGGAAGCTTGTACTATGTGGCGCCCATGCTCCAGAAGATAATTTTTGTTTTGGGAGGTATAACACTGTGTAAGTTAAAGGTCTACAATGTGATAATTGGATGCACATATATATTGTCAGTTGATTTCCAACATAAGATTAGTTCATGCGTCTTTCACCTCATGTAATACATTTTTATGTTGTGGTGGTGGTGAGAACGTACAAGACCTACTCCCTTAGAAAGTTTCAAGTATGTAGTACAGTATTGTGAAGTGTAGTCATCATGCTGTACACTAGATCCCCAGAAATTATTCCTTGTATAACTAGAAGTTTGTGCCCTTTGACTGGCATCTCCTCATTTCCTCTATTCCCCTTTGTCTGGTAACCACCAAGCTATAATCTGTTCTATGAGTTTGATTTTTTTTTAGATTCCACATATCACTGAGGTAATGCAGTGTTCATCTTTCTCTTTTTTATTTCACTCAGCATAATGCTCTTAAGATTCATCCTGAAAATGGCAGGAGTTTCTTCTTTTTAATGGCTGAATAACATTCCACTATATGTAATTTCTTTATCCACTCATCTGTCTATGAACCCTGAGGTAGCTGCAATGAACATGGGAGTACAGATATCTGAGATAGCGATTTCATTTCCTTCAGATATACGCCCAGAACTGGGATTGCTGGATCATATGGTAGTTCTATTTTAATTTTTTAAGAAACATCCATACTCTTTTCGATAGCAACTGTACCAATTTACATTCCTACCAACAAAAAGTTCCCCTTTGTCCATGTCCTCTCAAGCATTTGTTATCTTTTTGATAACAGCTGTTCTCAGCCATTGATTCCTGATTCCAAAAGCTTCCCTGGGATTGCAGGAGAGAGGGGCTGGATAGAGGTGGGAGGGGGTATAGGGGGGATAAATGGTAATGGAACAAATACAATAAAAATATAATGTAAAAAACAACTTCCCTGGGACTTCTAAGACTTGTTTAATTTAAGTCAGAATCCCTGTTCCTCCCTGATGGGTGGCACATGTCTCATTCCCTCAATGTAATTTTTTTAAAGAACAAAGCCCTGAATGTGTGTGAGCTCTGGAGCCCGTATCTTGTTGTACTGAAGTAATATTCTGCTGCTGTAGTGGGGGTGAATGCAGGAAGGAATTCTGATCCCCAGTTATTCTTAGGCCTCCTCAGGTTCCTCTTCTTTTCTGTCATTATTCTTCCTGGGCTTTCATTACAGTGGTTCTACATAAACCCTTTTCTCCTGGATGTTCAGGATACCTTGGCCTCAGCCTCCTCTAGGCTGGAAGGATGATTCCTTTATGACCCTGTGTCATATCTGCCTCTTGTTCTAAGGAAATGGCTTATTGTGGGTGGGCAGATTGGTGGTCAATTACATCTTTTGTGAGCTGTCAGATGCCCTGTTGCTCCTATCCTCTCCAGGCCAGAAGTGCTACAGAAAGGTGGCTTCTCGAGCTGTGGGCAGGGATAAAGGCCACTGTAGGAAACTCCTATTCAAACATGGGGTCTGCAGGCCATTTAGTTTTAAGCATCTTTTGATGTAGACACTGGCCCACAGTGTCCTCGGTGTTATGGATGAGATACAAGATAAATTCACATGGACTACCAAGTCCTGTGGAGGAAAAGGGATGGCATGGCTACTCTGTCAAGGGTAGAGTGCCTTGGAGAAGCCTGGCAACTCTCTCAAGAGGAGAGTGCTGCGTGCCCTGACAGGCTTTTATTGGGTTTAATTTGCACAGGAATACAGGTAAAGCTCATTAATCATTGTCAGGCAGTAAGGATCAAACAATAGATAGTATACAAAGAACTACTATGGCTTATTCTGAGTCAGGGTCTGTTAGCTAAAAGGCCACAAAACTTTGGGAAACAAACTCATTTCCTGCTCAAACCCTTATCATTTAATTAAGAGTATTCTGAACAAAGCAGGTTTCACAGGTGTTTATGTATTCTTTCTTAGGTCTGATCACCCGGGGAACCCGCCCTTTCCAGCACAGGACTGCACCAGCCACTGTCATTGTTTAAGGCTTAAGTCAAGCAGTGGAAGTAAGGCAGCGAAGAGATTAGAAGACTTCTCACATACAGAATGAGGACTCAGGCTATGTCAAAGCCGAAGGGCAAGGGTCCATCACCCCCTTTTGCTATAGCCCCCCAAGTCCTTCCCTGGGGCCTCCACATGATCGTGCCTGTCTTAGGTCGTTCCCCCCTTGGGGAATCTTACCCATCATTGGCTAACCAATCAAGCACTGGGGGCCAGGCAGGGTGAAGAAAAAGGAGAAGCGGCACTCCTGCCAGGGAGATAAGCTTTGTCTCCTTCGTGGCTTATGGTCAGAAGTTCGCTCACTCAGCCTTAGCCATGGGGGAGTTATAACTCCTGAAACCAGGCAGGGCAGTTCCCAACAATCTTCCACCAGTATATCTGATCTAAAGAGAATCACTACTCTAGTGCTTTAAAACTGTTGGCAGGTTTATCCTCTGTCCTAATGGAGAGAGTATGCTTTCTGCATCCTTTAATAGAATGTAATTGAGGGTAAGTAGTGATCATCTAATTCCTGTGTTATATATCCACATAGAATTTCTATCTTGTAAAGTCCTTAATTGAAGGAAATTTTTGTTTATAATATAGAAGGCAGAACTTAAATGGGGCCATCTTGGAGTTCACATTTGTATCAATTAGCTGAGAAACAAGGAAGCAATGCCTAGCTGCTTTGGCTTTCATAATTGAATCCATAATCTGGTAATTATGCCCATATCACCTGATATAGGTATCATATAAAATCTGAAATAAATATTAGTACTTGCTTGGTCTGGTAACTTCACATTTTCAATCCAGTCTTATAGATGTTTCCCATATTTTGCCAACTTCACGTGGAAATATTCTTCAATTGTTTTGGTAGATGAGTTTTCCTGTTATAATCTCAGCCCAGCTCTTCCTCTCCTGCCATTATGTGATGAACGTGGAGTTGTGCTCCCCACCCACCACTCCCCATGCAAAGACCTGTGGGCAGTGCCACTCACAGAAAGCTTCTAGCTGACAGCTCCTTCAGGGTCAGCCTCAGTGGTCCCCCAAGTCGCTCCTTGGGACAGTCTTCACCCAAGGTCACCCCCTTGTTGGGGAAATTCACAACCATTAACTGAATAGGAGAGGGTGTAAAGGCTTGGCCCTTGCAGTCTGATCCCATGTATTAGTAGGTTCCCTTCATGGGATAAAAATGGTTATCATGAACATAAAAATAAAACCTAATCCAGAGTTTATGAAATAACAGTATCCTCAGCTCAAAGTTTATTTAGACTTTGTCTTTATCTAACTTACCTTAATACTTACAAATATTAAGTACTCCTATTTGTAGCAATCAATATTTATGAACTTTATCGTTGAACATAAAAACTGGCCATAAAATCCTAGCAGCTGTCCATGCTTTATTTTTAAGGATGATAAGTGATTCATAAAGTTATACCGGAGGCCGTTAATATGTGGGACAATCTGTGTAAGTGTCTGTGTTGGTAGCAATGCTCTAAGTGCCTTGCCAGAATTCTAAGAGAGTGGTCTCACTTTTTGAAAGCTGGCACACATGTCAGCCCCTTCTATTGGTTCCACATAATTATTTCCTTGAGAACAGGAGTCCAAGCACATGCGGAGGGGTATAATGATCTACCTTTTTCTGTACAAGTCCTAACCTTCATTTATGTATGCACACATACATTTCCATTTTTATATGAACAGAAAGAAACAGAAATCATATATATGTATAAAGTCATATATACATGTATGTGTGTGTGTGTATATAAATATATATGCACATACATTTTCTGTTTCTCTGTCTTTCTGTTCTGTTGTGGATTGTTTCTATGTGAGCATTATATTTTATGTGAGTATGATTGCCAAGAAACCCTGACTTGTCTGCTTTCTCTCCTTCAATACCTTTGCCAAAGAACATATGCACATGTGGCTGCTGACAGCCTTAGCTTTAGAGACATGGGTGAGCATCCTGTAGTCTTAGAACTGAGGAGAACAATGGGTCAACAGCTACATTTAAATGAATAGGTCACACAAATCCTTAGCTTGTGTATTTTCCCAAAGGATATTTTGCAATATGGCTTAACTCTGTTCCAGATTTACATGATGGTGAAATGTTTTTCTATTTGTTTTAAACATTTAATATGAATAAAATTATAATATGAAACATACATTCATTGAAAACAATAACAAAAAGTAGTTTAATTTAAAACAAAATAAGTATATTAAAATAAAAATAAGTATATCACATCATTATATCCTTATCTTAAAATACCCACCAGCAGGTGGCAATATAATATTAAATATTACTGGTAATAGAAGACCAATTTACAGAAGATGGAAATAGTATATTGAATTGATTGATTCAACTCAATTTCACCCTTATAATTTTCTGCACCAAGGCTTTTTAGGTCTTTCCTTTTAATGCCTATTTAAAAGCTATAAAAGTTATTAATTTTAAGACTTTTTTAAAAAATGAAATACTTGATCATATTTGGAGTTCATAAAATGTACAGTTGGGAATGTAGACTCACATATTCAAGTTGTTCCAGACACAACTCTTAATGGAGAACATTAGTTTTCTAACAACTAAACTGGTCTCAGTTGGTAAGCCCATATTTAAATTCACTAAAATTAAGTAAAATTAAAAATTCAGTTGCTTAGCGGTCAGCGGCACTGACCACATGTGGCAAATGGCTACCCTATTGGACAGCACAGCAGTTACTTCTCCTAGACTGTAAACTTCAAGGGTTCACAAGGCCGTATTCACAGCTATATGCCCATCATCCAGGTCATTGCTTCACACACAGTAGTTACTCAATACATCTTTGTGGAATAAGTGAAAAATAAAATATATAGTGTCATTGGAATACATCATTAGAGTGCAAAATCAAACTAAATTATATACACTATTTCTGAATTTATGGCAATACAGACATGGTTTGTGTGCAAGTATTGATTTACAAGGTTCACATATCCCGTTTTAAAGGTTAAGACCTTATTAGTTAAGGGAATCCTTCTAAAATCAGGTGCTTTCCCCAGACAATTACACAACAGAAACTTCTGTATGCAGCTGCTAAATTTTTATCTGGACACTTCTATATCTTGAAGAGCTTGCAATATATGATACATTGTTAAATCCTATTGCTTCTTCTATAATCTATATTATAAACCAACCATGTACATGCATATGTAAAATAAAGTAAATTAGCGGAAAAGTTATTTTACTGTAATATTCTTCTTTATAAAAGATTTTATTTATTTTTTTTTAGAGAGGGGAAGGGAGGAAGAAAGAGGGAGAGAAACATCAATGTGTGGTTGCCTTTCATGTGCCCCCTACTAGGGATCTGGCCCACAACCCAGGCATGTGCCCTAGACTGGGAATCTAACAGGCGATCTTTGGTTTGCAGGCTGGCACTCAATCCATTGAACCACACCAGTCGGGTCTGTGATACTCTTTAATTTAACTCAAATTTCTTGAGTTGAATTAAAAATTTTTGGTTATGATTAAAAATTATCAAGGAGTCAATATTACTTTGGTGTATTGGGAACACCTGAAATTTGCTTAGAACAGTGATTTGAAATTTTACTGCCTATTATAATCACCTAGGACACAGGCATCAAACACAAGACCTGTGGGCCAAATCTGGCCCTCCCCCTTGTTTTATCTAGCCAGGCACCTTGCTTTTACCTGGCAAAAGCACCAAGCTCCTTGCCCCTAGTTAAGGAGTAGTTATATTTATACAGTCCTAAAATTACATTCGGTCCTTGAAGGCAACCATGAGGCTGATGTGCTCCCCCCACCCCCGGTGAAAATGAGTTTGACACTCCTGACTAGGAAGACTTTAAAACTACCACATCCAGGATATACCATAAAGATTAAATAGGAGTCTCAGGTTGAGATCCAGGTATCAGTAATATTTAAAGCTCCTGGTGTGATTCTACTGTGTTAGTAGGGTTAAGAATTACTAGTTCAGGTTAGTTTTTCTTAAAATGAAATGTCCATATGAGTCACATGGGGGTGTTATTAACATAAAGATTTTCATTCAGTAGACCTGGTCTGGGTTCTGATTTCCTTCATTTAGACCCAGTTCCAAGGCTATGATGCTAGTGGTTATGGACCACACTTTGAAAACAATTGGCTTGGCTCTTTTTTTTTAAATCTTTATTTTATTGATTATGCTATTACACTTGTCCCATTTTCCCCTTTCACTCCCCTCTACCGTGCCCACCCCCTCCCACCCACATTCCCCCCTTTAGTTCATGTCCATGTGTCATAAGTTCTTTAGCTTCTACATTTCCCATACTATTCTTACCCTCCCCCTGTCTATTTTCTTTTTTT